>SNQJ01S0017524.1:79280-93397 GCA_010110895.2 Picea sitchensis | reverse complement strand
AAAACAAATTATGGGCATGGAAGTACACATAGATGGTAATGGTAAGCTATGGTTGGAGTTCAGTATGAACATTGTAAAACCAATTTTTATCCCTCTTGCTTTCCATTATAAGTTTTCTTCAAGCATAGGGCATGTCTATAAGGAAGAAAAGGTTATGTCTCGTGTAAGTTCAATAGGAGGTATGTTGTTGTGATGAAATGGTTAAGTCCAAATGTTTCACATGATAATGATGTTGTCAGATATGTGATAGATTCAAGTGCTGTAGTGAAATGGGTGCTTCAGCGTTTGAGAAGCACAAATGTCACCTATAATGGTTACACTGAGATGGTCCGTGATAATTGTAATGTATATTTTACAGGTGTTTTGGATAGGAGGAGATATATCACTAAATATGTCTCACAGTACAGTTGTGGAAGACATGTTGGAGGTGGAGTGACCCCTCAGGAAATCCAAACTCGTGTAAGTCACATAGGCGAGATCATGAAACCAGTTTTATTAAAGAAGTTGTAGTGGTGCTTGGCTTCTCTTGGCTTGCGTAAAAGGTGATGAACAAAAGGAAGGAGCGAGGTATCAGGTTAATTGTTGTCAAGGTGGAGATTGTTGGGATTTGGTGATAACAAATTACCAAGAACAGATTTGGATTCTATTATTCTGTGTTGGTTACAACCAAATAGACCAAGTTAGAATATGGATAGGGATTGCATCTATTAATCCGTTTCTTCTGTGAATGTATACATTCATGTAAGCCCGTAGAGGAAAAATGACTGAGTGTGAGTGAGCTAATGTAATCTCCATGATCTGAATAATAAGACAACCGATGCCTATGCTTGGTGGACGTAGCCCAATGTTTGGGTGAACCATGTGAAATCCCTGTGTTTCTTATGTGTGTTTGCTTATTTTCTTGTATCTTGTTTTGTATTTGTTTTCGTTGCAGTACCGCAATATTTTTGTTTTTGTAAGTGAGTTGAGGTTATATATTACTAAGAAAAATATGGTACAAAAAGGAACTGAGGGTCATCCCCTCATCTGCCAAAAAGGAAACCAGATCAGGGGTCCCGAAGTTGCGCTGTCTACATAGGTGGAGGGAGGGCTGGGCCGCCACCCGGGGAAACCGACCCAGTCTCCGTAAACTCGTTTGAAAAAACTATACCATAAGAAATACATAAAACCAAGAATGTATAACCTGGGTTGCTCATATACTGATAAACAAAAAGACCTTGGGTTGAGGTTACGCTAGTCCAAGAGGATTGGATGGCTTTCATCTCCTTCCTTCCTTGCCTTGTTCTCCTTTTTTTGCTCCACCGTGTGCGTCTTTCTGATGCAGGTTGGTGTTCTGCGTCGGTCTGCTGGAGTGATGTCCATGTGGTGGACATAGTGAAGGTAGAGTTGGAATTGGCCTACCAGTTGTTCCATTTTTTCTCTTTGGTTCCTTTTGTCCTCTATTATTCTTCTTGCGTTGGCCTCCAGGTTGTTGAGGCGGCTCAAAATTCCTATGAGATCCTTCTTGTGGCCATGGTTTTCCACCCTGCTGGTCTCGTTCTTGTCATCTCTCAACTTACTTATCATCATTTTTATGCGCCAAGCTTCCTTCACCATTTTGTGGTAGAGGGTTTTCTTGGGCTATGTTTCCCCTGGGTCCCTTATCCCATCTGTTTCTTGGATGAGTTTTGCCCAGGATTTTCCCTGGTGTTTGGTGTTGACTTCCTTCTCCCATCTGTCGATGACCTCTTTGCCTTTTGTATCGACCTTCCCAAGAAAGGTGCCTTTGGCCTCTCTAGCCGCCTGTTCCATCCTAGTGATCTTCCGGGCGCTTGTTGGGAGTTCCTCCCCCTGGGCCCCCCTCTTACTCTGGGTATTATTCATTCTTACCATCTCTGTTTGAATGCAGTGGCTTCTGTCGTGACTTCGTCCTCCGCTTCTATTCACCCATTTCTGGTCTCTTTAATTACTGCTAGTTGGTCTGTAGCTATCCATGATGCTTCTTCTTTTATGGGGTTTCCCTGGAAGTGATCTTGTCCTCGTGATCATGGGTCTCCCGTAAAGGTGTACCTTTCTGTCCTTTTTCTCTATTTCAAAGTGTGTGCGCTTGGGAGCCCTACCGTCATCTTGACGCCAATCCCTTGCCTTTCATGTTGTACGCCAATCCTTTCCTCCCACAGAACTTGTGCGTGGATGAGGTGTACCCATTCCTTCCCTTGGGCTACCCTTTCGATCTTCATCCTTTGCCGGCTGTGGATTACCCTTTCCTCTCTCCCATAACCAACCCCTGTACTTCATTCTATTGACATGACCGTGGTGTCGTACTTCCTCTTGTGGTGTGACTGTGATATTCATTGTAACTTGTGTTTAAAAGGCGGCCTATCGGATTGTGCCTGGATCCTACTTGCCCTTTAATTCTGTGTCTCCAGCCTCGATGTGGTATCCTTTACTTCAGCTGCCGTCATAGTCCTTTGCCGCTAGTTGGTTACAGTCTGTCTGAAACTAGCCATTCAGGATGTTATTCCATGTGGAATCCAATTCTGATCCTTCCTTGTCAACCCCTTCATTAGAAATTCTATCCGCTAGTCCATTTGTTGACCTTCGGACCCAGCACAACTCCATTGTGGTCCCCGTCTGCAAATGTTCCTAAACTTTTTGCAAGGAGTATGCCAAGCGCCAGTGCCCTTGATTTTTTCCAACTTTGGTGTCATTTTGGAGTTTCCTTACTGTGTTGACGACCAACATGGAATATCCTTCCACTACTACGTTGGTCATCCCTTCTCTATGTAGTATCTCAAGGCCGCTCTCCAGGGCTCCAAATTCTGTAGCGTTGTTGGTTGAGTTACCCAGACTCTTAGTGTACAATCGAATAATTTTCCCTTGACTATCCCTGATTGCTCCCCCCGTACCTGTCCGTCCCGGGTTACCCTTCGACACCTCGTCGAAATTTAGCTTGAGGGAGCCCTCTGGTGGCGGTTTCTAGTTGCACTCACCTACTTGTAGTTGCAGAAACATTATCACTTGTTTGGGGTTGTGTCCTCCTTTCAGTTGAAAGGCCTCTATAATTATGAGATCTTAGTCTGTGAGTTGCACTCTGCCTATTTGGCAGTTGCAGCTCTATACCGTTTCTCTTGTCATAGTTATTATTGTTTCCTTGATCTTTTCAGCCATCCATCTTTGGTTCCTGAAGATGTGTCGATTCCGTTCCTTCCATATTCCCCAAATGATCATGCCAGGAATGAGGGTCCAACAGAGGTTCACCTCTTCATTTTCGTTGTAGTTTTCCTTCCATGTGTTTATAGTTGCAGAGATATTACCTCTGATCCTATTAGACTGTCAGAAGATGCCTTCCGTCCAGTCCCATACTTCTGCTATGTAGGGACATTCATCTAGGAGATGGTTCGTTGTTTCCTCCTTTTCTTCACAAAGGTGACATCTTGAGGGGCCTATGAAACCTCTCTTCTTTAGGTTTTCCCAAGTTAGGATTCGGTTGTGTAGTATTAGCCACTGGAAGATTTTTATTTTTGGCCAATGGGGGTTGTTCCAAAGCTTGTCCCATTGTTGCGTCGTGTCTTCTTGGTCCTGGTTCGCTATGTAGTGGCGTACTTCTTTAATATTGAATTCCCTGCCTGCTTTGTGCCCCCATCTCAGCTGGTCATTTCCATCCGTGACTGCAATTTTTCGCCTCCCCAATTCCTCCTCCACCTCTTTAACTACTGTTATGGTCTGGTCTCTTGTCTGTGGGGTGAGAGTGTTCCAGATTATCCATTTTTTGCGGTCTAATTCTTGTTTCCAGTAATGGTAGACTTGGGTTTTGCCTTGCGCCATCATCTCCTGTTGGAGTTCCTCCCGACCCAGTTTTTCCATTCTGGGTTCCCTTTTCCATACATCCTCCCAGAATTGGGTGGTTCTTCCATTCCTTATTTCCCAAAAGCTGTGTGTCTGGATCCAGGTCTTGTTGTGCCAAGCTAAGTTCCAGATGGAATAACCTTCCCTGGTGCCTCTGAAGTGGATTTTGTCCTAGTTGCTAATGTCCAGGGCATACTTTGCCTTCCAAAGGTTGAACCATGATGTGCTCGCTTCTTTGACCCATCACCACCAGAGTTTCGACCCATAGGCATCATTGATCACATGTAGGTTGTGTAGCCCCAGGCCTCCTTTGCTTTTTGGCTTACAAACCTTCTCCCAAGCCACCAGTGCCCATTTTTTTCCTTGTTTCCGCTCCTCGCCACAGGAATTCCTTTTGTATGGTTCTTATTTTTTGTAGAATCCCCTTTGGGGATGGGAAAACAAACATCATAAAGGTTGGGATAGCTTGCAAAAACGACTTGGTTAGGATAAGTCTTCCGGCTAGGTTGAGGGATCAGTACATCCAAATATTTACATGGTCTTGTAGCTTGTTGACTATTCCCTCCCAAGTTGACAGCTTGTAGGCTTTCTCTGTCAGGGGGATGCCCAAGTACTTGGTTGGGAGGTCTTTTGCATTCAAAGCCCAAGATGTTCTCCAAATTCCTTTGGATAACAGGGTTGGTATTAAAGAAGAAGATCATAGATTTGGACTGGTTTATCTATGCTCCCAAGGCTTCCCCAAACTCGTCTAAGATTCATTTGTAGGCTTTCGCTTCCTTGACCGTGGGCATGCCATGGAGTAATGTATCATCCACGAACTGTTGGTATGTAGAAGTTGGGCAATTCTTGTAGGGTTTGATACCTTTTATTTCCCCTGTTGCGGTTGCGCTTTTTATGCTTCCACTGAGTACTTCCATCATTAAGATGAAAATGAAGGGGGACATCGGGTCTCCCTGTATGATCCCTCTCATGGGCTAGTAAGGTTTGGCAGGAGCTCCATTTACTAGTAGTGAGAAGCTTGTTGTGGATACTAGGTTGACTATCCATCTGATCCAGTGTTGGGTGAAGCCGAAGGCCTCCAGGGTCCTGACCATATAGTGCCAGCTGATTTTCTCATAATATTTCGCTAGGTCTAGGTGTATTATCATTCCCCCTCTTTTCTGAAGCTTCAGGGTGTGGATAAGTTCGTGGGAATGGATAATATTGTCCATTATTTTCCTTCCTTCCACGAAACCTGCCTGTTCTTATGAAACCAATGTGGGTAGGAGTGGTTTCAATCTATTTGTTATAACCTTGGAAATTATTTTATACACCACATTGCACAATGCTATAGGTCTGTAACGATCGGGGGTTTTGGCTTCATTTTCTTTGGGGATGAGTGTAATCAAAGTAGCATTTAGTGCTTTTAGAATGGAGGCTGACCTTCTAGACTCTTCCACTACCCTATAAACATCTTGTTTGACAATTTCCTAGCAAGCTTTGAAGAAATTCACTATGAAACCATCTGGGCCTGGGGATTTTCCATTGGGCATTTCCTGGAGTGCTTGGTCTATTTCCTCCTCCGCAATGGGCTTGATCAGGTTGTGGTTTTGTTCATCTGTTACCAAGCATGGGATATGCTGGATTACCTTTTGTATGGATTCCATTCTATCTTGGTTAGGTTCCTGGGCTATCCCATGGAAGTGGTTTACCAGAGTTGTTTCGATGTCCTTATGGGATTCTCTTTCTATGCCATTCTGGTCCCTAATCTTCAAGATTTTGTTGTGGGATCTTCTGGCCATGGTTGTTCTATGAAAAAACTTGGTGTTCCTTCTCCTTCCTTTAGCCATCTTATCTGGGAATTTTTTCGCCAGAGAGTTTCTTCTTGCTGGAACCGCTCATCCCAGTCCCGGGTCATCTGGATCTCCTCCTTTTTCCATTCCTCATTGTAGCCCTCTGAAATGCAGGTTTCCTGGAGCTTTTTCATTTTTTCTTCAATTCTGTTCTTCTCTTGGTTTATATTCCCAAAAGTGTCCTTGTTCCACTCCTTTAGCCTATATTTGATATGTTTTAGTTTCTTGTAGAGTTTGAACATCCTTGTCCCTTGCTCTAGTTGCTCCTCACACCACCACTGTTTGATTTTTTCCTTGAAAGTCGGGTGTTCCATCCATAATTTCTCGAATCTGAAGGGTCTGTTCTTGGTGTGTTCTGGAAGCCTACTTCTAGTTGCACTGGATAGCGATCAGATCCCCCCCATGGGAGGATGTTGCATTCTAAGGTTATCCCCTGCATAATGATTGACTTTGACACTAGGAATCTGTCAAGTCTTGTTGCGACCTGATGCTGGATCATTTGCTTATTGTTCCAAGTGAACTGGACATTATTGGTTTTTAGATCTACCATCTCCACTCTTTCTATGAAATTTGAAAACTCCTCCGCATCTCTATCCAATCTTCTTGTACCTCCTTTTTTCTCCGCAAGTGACATGATGATGTTGAAATCCCCAGCCAGGATCCAATGGAGGTTGTTGGCTCGGTTTTTGAGATCATCTAGGTCTCTTAGCATTCCTCTCCTATCCTCTGACACCTAGGGTCCATACAGATTAGTGCACAAAATATCATTTGTGTTCCCAATGAGTTGCATGCGGACCGTAAGGGTATTCCTTGTCGCTTCGGCTTCTATTAGACTTAGTACTTGTGGGTTCCACAGAGTGAGGATACCTCCTGCCATTTGGTGGCCGCCAATAGCCACCATCTTGTACTTGCGCCATTGTTGTTGACTGATTGTTTCCATTCTGTCTGTATTACACTTGGTCTCTTGAATAAAACAGAGATCCGGTTGCTCCTGTTTTAGTCTACTCCTAAGGATTCGTTGCTTTCTTGGGCTGTTTAGGCCTCTTATATTCCAAGTTATAACCTTCATTTAAACATGAAGGGGGGATTTGGGGAAGATTTTTTTTATCTTATCCGAGTTTATCAGTAACGTTCCAAGCTCCTGCAGGGCTACACTATTGGATTTCCTTCCTTTTTTCCTCCGCGTCTGCTTGGGTGAGAGCTGTGGTTGTACCTCGCCGGCTTTGACTCCTAGGTGTCCAATCTCCCTGTGTGTGCGCTTTAGGCCTATGGCTTGAGATTCATCCCTTAGGAGGAATATGTACTAGATGTGATCAAGTTGCTCTATTGGTACATTGTCTACTCCCTGCCTTTTCCATTGCTTTAGTATGTTTGTGAGATATATTCCTTCCCTCTCCACCAAGTCTCTGAGTTCTGGATCTTCTGTGCCTACTTTGCTTGGTGTCATTTCCGCCTCTCCCTCTGTGTCTTGCATGGGGGTGTTGTCGTCTCTGATTTCTCCTTCCATCAGAGTTGCACAACTTCCATGTTCTTTCTGGTTGTTTGGTCAGTCGATGGGCTCGTTTGGTGTTTGTTCTCTAACCTCCTAAGATTTTGTCGTATCCTTCTTGGTTTCTGCCCCTTGATTGGTTTTATCCCTTCCTTCTGAGTTAATCCGGACCTCTGGGTTATTTTCTGCTTGGGCTTTTCTCTTCTTTTTGTTGGCTCTGCTTCTGGGGTTTGGTTTAACAAACCCATCCTCATCCTACTGTGGTTTGGGTTTTTCTGTTTCCTGTTTTTTATTAAGAGGGAATTCCCTGATCAAGTGCCCATGTTCATGGCATATTCTACATCGGAAGGGGATCTGTTCATAATCGATGTTTTGGATCCATTCCTCATCCCTGAATTCAAGGCATATGGCTTCTGGGAGAGCTCCCGACACATCCATCTCTATACATATTCTTGCATAATATGTGTATCTCCCTTTCAGGGTGGCTTCTGTGGTCTTTATATATTTCCCCAGTTTATTCCCTATTGCTTCAAAAGTCGAGGGTAACCAATAGTCTAAGGGTAGGGAGTAGAGTCTCAAACAGACCGATACCTTTTTGAAGGTTTCTTTTTCTAGGGAGAAATTCTCCTTCCATGGCTGCATGTACAATCCTGCTGATGCATGGAAGTATGCCCCTCCTTCAAATACTCTATCTCTGTCCTCCAGGTTTATGAAGAATGTTGTGAATAAACCTTTCGAGCCCAGATGGAGCTCCACTTCCCCATTTGGCTTCCAGTGATATTTGATCCAGTTGTGAAACACTCTTTCGGTGGGCCACAAGCCCATAACTTTGCAAATTAGCGCCTGCACCTTCATCTGATCCCTATAGAGTTGCATCTACAGATCCTCCAATACCACCCTGGGTATCAATGCTGATTTGGGTTTGCATGGGTTGTGCCCATCTACCCGGTTGGTCTTCGTTGTGTCTTGCGTATCGTTCCGAGTTTCTCTGGCTTCCTCTTCCATGCATTCACTTTTTCCCTTATCCCTTTCTTGACCCATTCCAGGGTCAAATCTCGAGGTGCCTGTCGTAGGTGCCTTGAAAAATATTCCCCTTGGCCCTTTCCTTTTGTCTACCACTATATGCTTGTATGAGGGGGTACCCTTACCCGCTCCTCTGGTGCTCATGCTTCCCTCTGCTATGGCCGCGACTGTTAAAAACCCTAGCTTGCGGTTGCTCCGAGAAATTTGTTCATCTCATAACATATTTACATCTCACTCTGTACTGTCAAAAATATGCAGTACAACAATATTAAACAAATGATTCATTTAAATTTAAATTTATATATTATTTAATTTTGAGTTAAAAAATCAAATCTACATAAATAAGAGTTGCATAGATTATAATACTTATTTTCAATTCATAAAAATATATAATTTTCTTGGCATCCGATTGAAATTATTTCTCTCTATATATAATTCTTTATATATAATTGACAACAATAGCAAATTGAAATCGAAGACACAATGTTCTTTCACTTCAAGAAATCTCCAACTAAGTAATCCGAGAATATCACAAATACATATTAAGCCTTTCATTAAACATCTATTAGATATCATGTAAGTTTCACATAAAATATCTTGTTTCACATTCAAAAAATCTCCAACAAAGTAATCCAAGAACATCACAAATACATATTAAGCCTTTCATTAAACATCTATTAGATATCATGTATGTTTCACATAAAATATCTAGTTTCTCTTCTTTCATGTTCATTTAACAATGAATGTATGCTTATACCTAGAAATTAGATTTTTTTTTTAATATATAATTTAAAATATATATATATATATATAATTCACAAATATAGTTGACAATTTACCTTGTCCTTTCTATTTGTGAAAAAAAAGAATATGTTTTATTAATAGTATTACACAATATCCCTTTCATGTGATTAAAAAAAAAAACATCACTAAGTCAAATATGTGTGCGTCTTGGAACTATGGAAGTTTCTACAACATAAATACTTCTCTATACATTCTTAGAAAATCAATTGCATTTCATTTTATCAGGTCATTTTTCATGATGTGTTGTGATCCCAACAATGAGACATGAATCTCAAATACTTATTATTATTACTCTTTTAATATGCTAAGAATAATTATGTTCACTACCATTGATATATATACCCTTCAACATTAATACAATTCAAAATTACTTGCTCTTATCATTTCCATGTTTTTTCATTCACTAGCATAAAAAAATATATAGTTTACTCTACATGTTTTTATCTTGTTCACAATGTTAAATATAGTTTATATAAATTCAAATATTCCTTAGTATCCTTTGTTTTATTTTATTAAATGAAGATATGTTAAAATTTCTTATATTACATTTATATATATGTTTAATCTATACTTTGTTCTCTTTTTTCAAACTCTTCAATATTCCCTAAATCAACATGGAACCTAAATATTCGTTATTTTACTCTTCTTTGTTAGATTGATGGAAACATTATTGAGTAACATTTGACATTGCTACTCAAACACGGAATTTGATGGGTGAGAAATGTTATCTTACGTCAGGAGTAAGGGTTGTGTGGAATTATGACGCCCCCCTTACACATCCCAAGTTGGATGGTAGACTAACAATGGACATTTCATTGACCCCATTTAACGAGGGACCCACCATCAATCATATACATTATCATACATCTTAGGTTATATAGTTTAATTTGAATTACCTCACATTGAATATTTATAAACATTACCAACACTATTAGTTTGTTCTTTTTCTTTTAGGAAATCTATAAATATTTATTCCACTCCATCTCAACTTCACTCCACCATATTTCTATTTACACATTAATTATTTCCATAATTTTATTTACGCATTAATTATTTCCCATACTCTTTGTTGTTTTGCTTGAAATTGTTTATATTCTTCTTTAACTCTAGACTGTAAAAACATATTTTCTACATTTCCAAGAAAAAACTAACTATGATGTTTATATTCTCTTGAGAATATTTCAGATAGACATCTTCTCATTGCAAAATCATCAACATACATAGCAATGACGAACACACTAGCACATCATACACTTTGCATTCGACATCTTGTTGATGACCTCCAACTACATAGAAGACATTTTCAAATCCGTGTTATTCATCCTGGAAGGGGGAACCTTTCAAGACCAGAGATGAAAGAAGAACTTGCTAGAAAATTTAGTATTTCTGATACACAAACAATATTCATCTCTTTTTTTCATACAACCGACACATTTTCTAAAGGATTTGGAATACTATATGATAACATGCAAGACACATTACAACATAAACCAAAACACCGCTTAGCTCAAAATGGTCTTAAAGCTAATGTTGACAGATCTACTAAAGCGAGTGCACGTAGAGCAAAAAATATTCGTGGTATTAAAAGCATACCAACTAAAACCCACTAAAGTAATAGTTGGAGACGCTGAGAGGTCTATCTTAAAACTCATGTTGAAAGGTCTACCCAAGTAGCTGCAAGTACAGAAAAAAAAATCAAGGCATTAAAAACATTTCAACGAAAAGCTATTAAAGACATATTTGAAGACAATGACTATTTCTACATTTTGAACCTAACCATCTTCTATTACTTTACTTTGTTTTGTATAACATGATATTCCTACTTGTAAGCATGTCTATATCCTTCATATATATATATATATATATGAAATGCATTTCCGTATTTTCTCATGTAAACAACAATTGTATATATAGGTTATATGTTGCCTATAATGCTTAACTTTAAAGTGTAATCCAAACTATTGAATTTCATGCAAATGTTGTAACATATTTATTGTCATCCACATTTTTGCAATAGTTATACAATATTTTTCATTTCCATCCATAATTTATCTTTTAAACCAATCACTTGTTAATTGTTAAACATGTTTTAATATTTTAAATATCAATATTCAATTTTATTTTAGAGTAAACTAAAGCAAATATATGTTTATTTTCTCTAACATCCAACTAACTAAACATTTTCAATGTGTATATCTCTCTTTCTTTTCCTTTATACATTATATATATCATCAACATAAAGTTTTAAAGTTTTATTATTCTTACCATAGTGCAAATATTATTCATATCATCAACGTACAAATGTCTTTCTTTAATTAATAGAAAATATTTACATTTTTAGCTTTTACATTTCCTCTCCTACTATGACATTCTTTTCTTTTCCTATCATCTGATGTTTATTCCTTCTTAAACGCTACAAAAGTACATAAACCATTGTTGTTCAAGTAGTTACAACCATACATCAAGAAATATGGTGATACTTTAGCACATATTGTTTTCCTCTACTTGTGATACTTTAGCACATTATGTGTTCTCCTTTAATTTCATTTGTATCCATTATATTTTACTTAATGCAATCCTTCATTTTTTTTTCCTATGTGATCTTTCAGTTCCCTTGTACTTCCATTGTTTTTACAAAATATCAAAGGTATGGCATCTGTGTTGACAAAAAATTTGCTTACAAGGATTGGAAATGGAGAAATTATTTGCAACCCTATTATACAAATTATGGGCTTCAAATTAACATTAGAAGATCATTATTCAGTAGTCCTATCTGATGGAGGTAGTACATTACAAAGCTTATTTTCCTCAACACTTGGTCAATATTTCACTTCATCTCAAATAGAAAAATGATCCTTAGTTGAACTACATAACTTCACTTGTAGATCTATCCAAGACAACAAGTATGTCTTCACTTTACCTTCTTCACATCACTCAAGCTTAATTATAAATTATACAACTATTATCTTGATTTATTTTTCACATGCATCACACACATTAACCACATTTTACATTCCCTACTATGTGACCAATAATGCAAGTGCTAATTTTACATTTTTTTTATTTTTCCTACATGATTCTAATAGTACATGAAATCCAAGTGCATATTTTTCAAGCAGACATTGTTGGTGCCCCAACATTTATAGAATATCTAAGTTCTTCTTCAAAACAACCATTCAAACCTTCTAATACACCCCCCAAAATTACACCTATTGCATCTTTGCATTCATCCCTAAAGGAATGGACTCTAAAAGTTAAAGTTCTTTCAAAAATTGATCTACGCACATTCACCAATGCTATAGGACTTGGCCATGTATTTAGCTTCGATGTTAATGATGAAAAAAATAGTGAAATATGCATTACATGCTTCAACATCCAAGCAACAAATTTCCATCCTTCCATAGACAATGGCAAAGTTTACATTATTTCAAAAGGGTACAACAAGATTGGAAAAAAAAGAATTCAATAATTTAAAAAATGATTGGGAAATAACTCTAGATATTACCTCAACCATTTAATTTTGTTTAGAGAATGATCATTCAATAGAAAACCACAACTTTGTATTCACTCCTATTAATATGGTACCAACTTTAGTCAACAACTCTATAGTTGATATTGTTGGAGTTGCTATCTCTGTTAGTCCTTTAGCAACCATCATGAGAAAAAATGGAACAAAGACACATAAGAGAACCCTCCAACTAAAAGACATATCAGGTTATAGTATAGAAGTAACATTATAGGGGGTCTTCTGCAACAAACATAATCTACACCAATATTCTATCTCAAATAAATTTCCAATAATCGCTCTCAAAGCAGGAAAAGTGATTGACTTTAATAGGATCTCAATTACTACAACCTTCATATCCCAACTTTCCATCAATGTTATTCTCAAAGAAGCATAATATTTGAGAGCATGGCTTGATAACTCTTTAACAAATCTAGCTTGTCACTCATTATCTACAGATGGAGCTTCAGAAGGGCACCTTTCCATTCATAAACACTTGGTTGACATAAAGAATGAGGGAATTGGCAAAGGTCCAAACCCTAAATTCATTTTGGTTGAGGCAACTATTGCTTCTTTAAATACAGACAATTGTTGGTATGTTGCATGCCCACTTACATTTAAAGATCGAAAGTGTAAAAAAAGACTCACACCTATTGAGGATGGTGTTTGGAATTGCCAAAGGTGCAATCAACATGTTTTTGAATGGGAATACAGGTACATTTTCCAGTTCAACATTGAAGACCAAACAAGCAAAACCAATGTTACAACATTTCAAGAAGTCGCCGAACAACTTATAGGTGTTTCTGCTGAGAAATTATATGAATATGAATATGAGGGAAATACTAAAAAATCGTAGACATATTTGACAAATTGTTCTTTCATAACTACTTGTTCAAACTAGTAGTAGACACGAGAGGTCAACGGGTGTTGACTCCTTCCTCTAGGTGACACGTGTCTACCTGTCTATTTCCCAGGCCCACTTTGTGGTTCTGCCACGTGTTCCTCGTGCCCGGCTTTCGACACTTCACGACTTCTGATGTTGAAAGTGACTCCTCTCAACCTCCGAACCCCCGAATGCGTGATAGGCAATGGGTTCTGATCCAATGGTCCTCCCGCGACCTGGATCCTACGGCTGTCCTCGCTCCTCGCGATTTCGTGACTTCGCGACTTGGAGCACCCAACTCTTGGGCTCTCACCCTGCGAACCTCTGAGTTTGTGAGATCCCTAGATCTATGCCACCTTTCCTCTTCGAATGGACGATTGCGATTCTCTCACGTCTTCGCTACTCGCGACGTCGAAGGACTTCCTTCTCTGAACCCCGATGTCCGAATCCCCGATAGAGAGGATCTCGCGACACATATCCTCCTTCCAGCGAACGACTCAGATTCTTTCGCTATTTTGGGACTTCGCACCTCGCGACCTCGCAAATCTTGATGCAAAGGTTTTAAACCTTCAACTCGCGAATCCACGAAATGAGATTATGCGAGTGATCCAACGACCATTGTTGGCTCAGATCCTATGGCCCGATTTCTCCTGAGCTTGCACTTAGAAAAAAACACTCGCCGTAACTCTTCTTTCTCTTCTACAAGATCTAATGGCTCTCGGGACTTCGCGAATTCTCCATGGAGAATTTTGA
>SNQJ01S0017524.1:48256-64663 GCA_010110895.2 Picea sitchensis | reverse complement strand
ATAACAATAATAATAATAATGACATGATTAATCCACAATGGGGATTTAATCCAATAATAATAATGACATGATTAATCCACAATGGGTATTTAATCCAATAATAATAAGAATGCTCTTCGCAGTTACATTATTTCAACAAGGATGTGGTAATCAAGATCAATCAACTTATAGAGGAAAAGGTCGAGGAAGAAGTCAAGGAAGAGGAAAAGGAAATGATCAAGGAAGAGGCAACAATCAAGGAAGAGGAAGCAATCAAGGAAGAGGAAACACAAATTTTCAACAAGGATCAAACAACTTCAGGAGAAGTCAATCAGAAAGAATTCAAAGTCACAATAATCGGTATGGCAGAGGAAAATATTTCAATCAGGTTGTATGCAGACGATGCAACAAAATTGGTCATTATGCAAAATATTGTCTCACTCCAATCGAGAAAATACCAAAGTTTAAGCAACAATCAACTTCGACACAATATGCCAATGATCAAGAGGATGATGCTTTATAATATGTTTTTACTGCACTTTAGAATTCATAATCAAAAAATTTATAAGTTTCCCATTATTGTCTTAAAAATGACTATGAAGATGCTTGGATCTTAGATATTGGAGCCACTCAACATATGACTTTCCGATGTGATTTCTTTTGGACATTTCAAGAATGTCAACTAAATTCGATCTTTTTGGTTGATAATACGACACAAACACCTTATGGAAAAGGTTCAATGAAAGTTTCTCTTCTTGGAATTGGAGAGAAAATGATATTGAATGTTTGGTATGTACCAACATTCAAGAAGAATTTATTATCCTTGGTGTCAATTCGACAAGCAAGGCATCAATTCATTATGGAAGATGGGTGGGTAAAAATTAAATCCACCAAACAAAATTTGAAGACTAGAATGACTAGATATGAAGATGGAAAGCTTCTTAGGATGAAAGGAAAAGTTATTCCTTGGAAGCAAGATTTTGTGGGAGATGTGGATTCAACGACGTCACCAATAAGCTTATGGCATGCCCGATACAAATATTTGAATTTTGAAAGTCTCTCTCAACTTCAAAAACATGGAATGGTACGAGGAATTCCAACTTTTAAGAAGGAAAATGCAATATGTGAAGTTTGCATTTATGGAAAACAGAATAAAGAGACATTTCCAATAGGTTCATGGCATGCAAACATATGTTTGCAACTTGTTCATAGTGATCTTTGTTGACCCCTAGAGACTTCTCTAGGTGGCTGTAAATATTTTCTACTCTTCATTGATGATTATAGTAGAATGACTTGGGTTTATTTTTTAAAGGAAAAGTTAGAAACCATTGAAAGGTTCAAGTTTTTTCGACGTCTAGTTGAAAATGAAGCTAAGAAAAATATCGACACATTAGAGACTGATAATGGAGGGGAATTCACTTCCAATGAATTCCAAACTTTTCGCAGTGAAAAGGGAATCAAAAGGTAATTGACAAATGTATACACTCCTCAACAAAATGGAGTAACTGAAAGGATGAATTACACTTTGTTAGGCATGGCTAGATCCATGTTGACATTCAAAAGTTTAAGTCCCTCATATTGGGCTGAAGCAATTCATACTGTTGTTTACTTAAGGAACCGATCTCCCACTTCTTCTTTGGATGAGATTACACCATATGAAGCATGTTATGGATTTAATCCTTGAACCAAACATCTTCGAGTTTCTTGTTCAGTTTGTTATGCATTAGTTCCTAAAGAAAAACGAACTAAGTTAGAGTCATGAAGTGTAAAATGTATCTTGCTTGGATATTCCGATGAGAAGAATGGATATCACCTTTTATCTAACAACAAATTCATTGTTAGTCGAGATTTTATATTTGACGAAAAAGAAAGAAAGAGTGTTGCAAAAATAAAAATCCTTCTTGAAAGATTGGACAAACAAGTTGAAAAAGAGAAAATCAGGATGTACCATCAACCAAGTCAACAACGTTGGTTTGAAATTGATTTGACTTATTCAGAACATGACCATTCTTCATCAAAAAGTTCATCACATAGTTCATATGAATCTTCATTCAGCAGTTCATCAAATGATGACACTCCACCTCCGAATACTTCAAAGGAAAGAAGATATTATGTCTTTATCAATCCTATCTTTCATAATGGTGATAATTCATATCCTAAAACAAGTCAACATCAACTCCCTAAGTGGGTTGTTCAATTTTTGAAAGATGTGAGACACAATGAATGGAATAAAACATGTATGAAGAATTTTTTTCCTTAATATCAAATGATTTTACATAGCCCTCAACCTTCAAAGAGGCAGTAAAACATGTAGAATGCCAACAAGCAATGCTTGATGAGTACAAGGCAGTGATAGAAAATGGGACTTGGACACTTGTTGATTTTTCTCCATATGTTAAACCCATCAGATGAAAATGGATTTATCGAATCAATTATAAGCCAGACAGAACAACAGACAAGTATAAGGCAAGACTTGTAGCCAAGGGTTTTGCACAACAAGAAATGATTGATTATGAAGACAATTTTGCGCCAACAACAAATTGTAACACAATTCGAATGGTACTTGCATTATCAATTCAAAAATGACGGAAATTACATCAGATGGATGTCAAAAGCGCCTTCCTCAATGGATATTTGCAGGAAGAAGTACATATGACTTAACCTCCCAATTTTGAGCTTGAAGGACATGAACAACAAGTTTGTAAGTTGATCAAGGAATTATATGGATTGAAACAAGCTCCTAGAGCTTGGTATGCCAAAATGGATGATTATCTTCACAAAGTTGGCTTTCATCGAAGTGAATCTGATGATACTCTATATGTGCACCTACAAGGGAAAAATATGGTAATTTTAGTCATGTATGTTGATGATTTGATCATAACTGGGAACAATGATGGTCATATTGTACATGTAAAGAACGAATTACAGACTGGATTCAAAATGACAGATTTGGGATTACTTCACTACTATCTTTGAGATGAAGTATATCAACATTCAAACAAAATTTTCAATAATCACTGCAAGTATGCATTTGAGCTATTGAAAAGATTTGGAATGACAGATTGCAAATCTGTTCTCACCCCAATGGAGAAAAATTTAGAACTTTCAAAACTTGAAGGGGGGGAGTTGGTGAACAACACAAGTTACAAGCAGTTGATTGGTAGCTTGATTTATTTGACAATCACTCATCCAGACTTATCATATGCACTCAATATTCTCTCCAAATTTATGCAAGAACCTAGAGAAATCCACTGGAATGCAACAAAATGAGTTCTTAGATATATTCAAGGTACAAAAGATTATGTTCTTCTATACAAGAAGAATAAAAAATTTGTACTTGTTGGATATTCATATGCATATTTTGCTGGAAGTGTTGATGATAGGGAATCAACATCAGGTTACTTGATGAATACGAGATCAACGCCAATTTCTTGGAATTGTAAGAAGCACACTACTGTAGAAAATTCTTCTGCAAAAACATAATATATATTAGCATGGGAAGTATCATGTGAAATAGTTTGGTTACACATAGTTTTACAAGATTTGGGAATTTCTCAAACAAAACTACTTTATTGTTAATTGATAGTCAATCAACCATTAAACTTGCTAAAATTATAGTTTTCCATAACAAAATAAAGCATGTCGACACAAAGTATCATTACACCAGGATACTCATTGCAAAGGGCATCATCAAACCGATATATTGTCTTTTAGAAGATCAAATATCAGATGTTTTCACGAAACCACTTGGAAAGATCAAATTTACTAAGTTTAGAGAAGAACTTGGTATTTGCTCCAATGTAATTTTGGATCAAAGGGGGAAATGTTAGATATTATGATCCTAAAGTACTTAGTATAATATTATTTTATTATACTTGGGGTTTTCTAGAATGTATTTTGTTAGATTAAATAACGAGTCTAGAAAAAAGTTGCTTCTTAGAAACAACAAAATAACAAATTGTTAGAATATTTATTTAATGTACATGGACACTTGTCATACTCACATGATTATGTGATAAGATGTCCACATCAAAAATTAGCTTAGAAAATTATTTTGATGAGCTTATTAAAGCTCCCATTTTCTCATGCAAGAGTGATGTTGGAGATGGTAAGCTCTCACATTTATTGTGTAATTCTTTTCCTTCTTTTAATAAAATTTGTGTGTTTGAGGACACTTCTTCTCTCTTCATGTAAGGTTCATATTGAAGCGGTTTGAGCTTCCTATGGCGGGCTATGATTCATTGTTTCTATAATTGCAACCATACCTTATCAAAAAAATCAAACTTGTGTGGAACCCGATGTTGATCATGTTGTTACTTGTACTTGGAATTGACTTTTTGCAAAATAACATGAAATTGTAGTTGGATGTACTAGATTCGTTCAACAAATTTTTCTGCTCTATATGTTTCAGTGCAAGCATCGAAGAACTCTTCCTGTGTAGACGCAATAGGTAAAGCTACACAAATTAGGGACAATGGTTGAAACCCTAGGCACACTTAAAAAGGGTTGTAGCCAATAGAGTTGTAAAGGGATTTGTTTTAGCTATGTTGAATTGCCAAGGTGTATGACCATTTCTGAGGTGGGTGGCCACCTATATCCACATGGATTAGAAACATTGGCTATAGATCTCAAAACCATGCAACTACTGAAATTTGTGTGGGTCATAAACCTCCCCTTTGTACTGGTGCACAAGTTTAAAACCCATGCTAGCAGGGAGGTTCCATGTACCCTTGTCTGCCATGATTAAAAAGGTTTAATTCACCATGCACCTTTCCCATGGGATCCTTCCCATCAATCATTCAAGATTATGATTGACGACCAAGATCTCGGTAGGTACAAAAGATCCCTTGTTTCTAGTGCATATTTATATCCTGCACTAATGGGAAGGAACCACATGTCTCCTTTAACACAATTGATATGGGTTAACACTTTGGTGTGTGCTCTTCTTCACCATTGATATCAACCATAAAAATGATCTAGATTCCACCCTATACACAACTTTTAAATATCAATCCTTATCCACTCAATCCATGGGGTTGATCTTCGATAGTTGAAATCAACAATTAAATGGTTAGGATTCTCTATAGGTCCAAAAGGTTATGGTCTACATGAATGAAATTGTGCCAAGTGTTTAACCCACATGTTTTAAAATCAATTAAAAGTGGTGTCTCTTCATTGAGGAACACTTGTGCACCATTGATCTAAAACTATATAAATGATCCCTATCCTTGACCCCCTTTCTCCATCATGCATGTTTATGACCCACATGAATAGGAAGGTACCAAATGTCCTTCTTGCATAACCTCCACCCGAATATATACATATGAAAATTTCCTTGGGATGTAATTCTATCCATCGATCTGGGAGTTGTTTCTATGGCCCAAATCATCGTGGATTGTAAAGGACCTTCCCATGGGGTACACTTTTAAAACTCACACCAATAGGACACCACCACATGCCCCAAGTGAAGAAAGTCAGTAAATCCAAAAATTTGAAGAGTTTTGGCCCCCATCATTTTGCGACCATCTTTCCCAAGGATCCCTAAGATTTGATACATCCCACTTTGTTTCACCCCACCCCATGCTCATCTAGCCATGGATGCAAGCTATGATACAATGAAAATGATTCTTGGCCTTTGTAGAACCATTCTACAAGCCCTACAAAGTTGGACTCCCATGGAAATTTGGATTAAAATAAAGTGCATACATAGTCATGAATTATCATTATTCATGGCACCTTAATGCCGCTATCCATGATTAATCATTCACACACACAAACATGCATTTACATACATTTTCGTAACATGAAATAACAATAATTTTTCATATTCAAAAACAACAAAATGATACTTATCTTTCAAATTAACATGGTTCAAGAATATCACGGTGAATGAGAAATGTTCCACCCAACCATAGGTATCCAACTAAGATACCAAACTTGTGGTAGGCTATGAGGCCAAAAGAATGAAGGAACACGTCTCATGGTTTTCTTTTGCTCTACCCACCCATTTGTAGTCATGCTAAGAAAATCAAATTTCTACATAATACTCTTGGAATCCATTCCAACCATTAGAATATCCATAACACTCTCTTCCATTACCCCACACAACACAAGGAATACTCACTTATTTTCTCAACAGTCCCTCAGAGTACCCTTCTCTTACAATGTTCTTTAGTGTGTGAAAAAAGAGTCCACCTTGCTATCTAATTTTTAGGAATTCTCTACAAGAGTATCCCTTGGATTCACGAGCATCTATGGAGAAAAAAATACTTACCAAACCTCTACGCTCTCTTACAATCATCTCTACCCATCGAGTGTCTTTGTATATTCATACTACTCCCTTTGGTCCATTTTCCCCTCCTATATGATTAATAGTTCACAATTTAGAATAATAAACAATGCATGGAAACCTTGTGCACCAACAAGTGAGTGATAGTATGAATTCCATTCATGCAATGATTCTAAATGGAAAAGAGAAGGATGAGGAATAAGGGATGGCATTACTTTTAATAGGAGAAAACATAGGATTCTTACTTAGCCCATGCTTCTATAATTACGTGAGAAGTTTCCCACCAACCTCTTACATGCATTCAATTATTAGCTTATGAGTCAATGGAGGTGAGTGGCTTCATTTAAGGCACATCTCTAAAATAGATGAAATCTAAGGCTAACACTTGGGAATAGAAGAATTAATTTTACATAGACCCCATTTCCTTTTCCCCTTTGGTGGAATCATAACCCCTCTTGTTCTCATTCTCTCCATAACGAGCTTGGACTATTATATATTATGTTTCAACATAAATATTTACGAAGCTTGAACCTACCATGGAAAGCCTACCACATGGTATTTATGTTCATATTGACATCTTGCATGCCTACTAATTCACCATGAATGCCTTTTCCTTGAGCTCCACACAAGGAATACTTACAATTCATTTTACATATTTATAATAACATGAGATCTTATAACTCAATCCGTATGGCTTGACTTCCATCACATAACCACACATTTACAATTTATACATAATCCGGTTCAATACATTCCAAGGGTCAAAATTGGTATATTACATTATCCACCACCTTGGGATAACACCATCTTCATTATTTCTTTCTCTGCTAGCAATGAGACTATGTCTCATTCATTCAACTTCATTCCCAATGCTATCTTCTCCAATGTAGTCTTGCATTGTTGTTTCCTATCTTGTTGGGTATGTGTTATATTATTTTCACGAGTAGTAGTGTTTGTGTTGCGCCGGGTGCGCAAGGGGGTTTGAGGGGGGGTGCAGGAGAAGTGCCCCCAAGAAATTTTTTTTTGCCTCGGGAAACGTGTCACATATTTAGGTGGTTTTTCGACACATGTTTTTTTTGCCGATGGTTTTCTATTTCCAATTAAGGAATTAGGGTTGTTGACTAATCCAAGTCATTGGGTTAGGGTTTTGGATGCTGTTGGCTCTTATATGTATATTGTATTGTAAACAATGTATCACTATGAATGAATATAGAATATGTTGGTTTTCCCGGTTTGGGTTTCCAGGGGAAAAATATGTGTAATGTTTGTATTTTCCATTGTATCTTTTCTATTCTTTTACTGAAAATTTGTTTGCAGTAAATAATGTACAAGGTTAAAATCTACATTTGGTATTAGAGCGAGGTTGGCTTCAGGGGGACGCCTTTGTGGTCAAGGGTTTGGCTCGGGACTGTGATAATCCTTGTTAGAGTGGGATATTTGTGGTATTGAGTTTTCAGGTGAAAATAAATGGCAAGCAATTAAAAAATGGAGATCGAGAAGTTTAATGGGAAAAGTTTTGAGCTGTGGAAGATCAATATGGAAGATCTATTGGTGGACATAGATCAGTGGATCATGGTAGATCCAGGTACTGTACCTTTAGGAACTTCAACAGATGACTGGAAAAAGTTGGATGGGAAGGCAAAGAGCACAATCCAACTATGCCTCTCAGATTCAATATTACTGAATGTGTCAGAGGAAGCTACAACCAAGCATTTATGGGAAAATTTGGGGAAGTTGTATTAGTCTAAGTCCTTAGTAAATAAACTATTCTTGAGAAATAAGTTGTATAACCTAATGATGAGAGATGGATACTCGGTGGCATAACATTTGAATGCCTTCAATACTGTGGTAAGCCAGTTAGTATCTGTTGAGATTAAAATTTTAGATGAAGATAAATGTATCAGTTTACTATGTTCTTTACCAGACTCCTGGGATAGTCTTGTTGTGGCCATAGGTAGTAATACAACTGCCTGGAAGTTTTATGAAGTAGTCTCATCCTTGTTGTCGTAGGAGATGAGACAAAAGAATATGGAAGGACAGAGCGCAAACACATTATTTGCAAGAGGACGTTCCCAGGAAAGAAATAGATCTAAGTTCTCAAGTGGGAGATCTAAGTCTAAGGGTAGATCTAAATCTCATGGAAAGTTTGTAAAGGTATGTTGGAGATGTGGAAAAAAAGGGCACTACAAGAAGTAGTGTAGATCCAAAGTTGAGAAAAAGAAGGAATCTGAAGAATCTCCTTCTATAGAGTAAAATACCTCCAAGGAAGAAGGAGGGGATGTGTAGTTGGCTTCTTCAAGCACACATGCAAATCATGAGGAATGGTTGGTTGACTGAGGTGCATCCTTTCATATGACTCCCCAAAGGGAGTGGTTCTGTGAATATGAAAGGTATGATGGAGGTAATGTTTTCTTAGGTGATGTTTCGACAACCAGAATCATAGGATGAGGAAAAGTCAAGTTGAGGCTCATAGATGGAAGGATTAGAACACTGCTTGGTGTTCTGCACATCCCAGGTTTGGATAGAAATTTGATTTCTGTAAGAAAAATGGACGATGCAGGGGTAAAACCAATATTTGAAAAGGAAAGCTGTAGGATGGTTCGAGGAGCAATGGTGTTGCTGAAGGGAGTTCGGTTTGGAACTTTGTATAAGCTGCAAGGAAGCACTATTAGTGATGGGTGTAATAGTTCCATTGTTCTTGATATTGGAGTTGAAGAATAAAGAACTCCTACAGTCTTTGGAGAAAAGGTTATGCTGTGGCATATCAGAGAGAAGGGTCTTTGACTACTACATGGTAAAAGTATGGTTGAAGGTATGTCTAACTGCTCTCTGGATTTTGATTTCTATGAACATTGTCTATATGGGAAGCATAATTAGGTAAGATTCCCCTCTGGTGCAACAAGGGTAGCATGAATTTTACAGCTAGTTCACATTGATGTTTTTGGACCTGTGTCGGTCCCATCATTGGGAAAATATGTGTACTATGTCTCATTTATAGATGACTTCTCGAGGAATACTTGGGTATATTTCCTTAGGAATAAATCCAAAGTCTTTGACAGGTTTAAAGAGTTTAAGGCTCTTGTTGAGAATCAAACAGAGAAAACAATTAAGGTGCCGATGACAGATAATGGCATAGAGTTCTGCGGGAATGAATTTGAATAATTCTGTAAGAAGTGCGGTATATCAAGGCATAAGACTACTTCATATACACCTCAACAAAATGGAGTTGCAGAAAGGATAAACATGACGCTAATGGAAAAAACAAGGTGCATGCTCAATGGTGCCAGGTTCGAGAAAGAATTCTGGGCAGAAGTAGTGGGTACTGCATGTTACCTGGTCAACAAATCACACTCATCAGCATTGGATGACAAGACTCCACAAGAGGTATGTACTGGTAAGGAAAATTCTCTCACACATCTCAAGGTATTTGGCTATGATGCATATGTTCATGTTCCAAAGGAAAACACGAGTAAGCTAGATAAGAAGGCCAAAAAGTGTATCTTTATTGGATATAAAGATGGTCTCAAAGGTTATAAGCTTTGGAACCCAAAAACTAAGAAGGTAGTGTATAGCCGAGATGTGGTATTTAGAGAAATGAAGGATGCTGTTAAACAGGAAGTCCTACCAAGTAAGGAAGAACCAGAGAAAATAGAGTTTGATTTAAAGGATGATGAGTCATACTCTACAGAAGAATATGAATAAGAATAAGAAGATCCTCATACTCCAGTATTGAGGATATAGGTTTGAGAAGTAAGGCTACCGGAAAGGTATACTCCATCTGATTTCCGTTCAAATTTTGCTTTGTCTATTATTGATGATGATCCTAGAACTGTTAGAGAGGGAGTGGATTCAGAGGATGGAAATGTTTGGAAAAGGGCCATGGATGAAGAAATGGCATCTTCGGATAAGAATGAGGCTTGGGATCTAGTGTAGTTGCTGACAGGAAGAAATCCCATTGGAAACAAATGGGTATTTAAAAAGAAGCTGAATGCAGAAGGAAAAGTGGAGAAATACAAAGCTCAGTTAGTAGCAAAGGGTTATTCCTAGGTTGAGGAAATTGATTTTGGTGAGATTTTTTCTCTTGTTTCCAAGTTAACATCTATAATATTTCTGTTATCTGTTGCTATTGAATTTGATTTTGAAGTAGAACAAATGGATGTGAAGACAACATTCCTACACGGGGAGCTGGAAGAATAAATCTATATGAAGCAACCCAAAGTTTATGTTGTGAAGGGAAAGAAGGAGCTGGTATGCAAGCTGAAAAATTCCTTATATGGTTTAAAATAATCACCAAGGATGTGGTATCAAAAATTTGATACTTATATGTTGGAACTTGGCTTCACAAGAAGCAAAGAGGATCACTGTGTGTATTTTAAATTAAATGGTGATCATTTGATTTATTTGGTCTTGTATGTGGATGACATGTTGTTTATAGGAAAGAACAAGGAGATTATCCATGATGTGAAAACTCAGTTGTCCTCTAAATTTGACATGAAGGATCTCAATGCTTCAAATTTCATTTTGGGAATGGAAATAAAAAGAGATCGGAAAAAGAGGAAACTCTGGTTAAATCAGAGAAAATATGTCGAGACAATATTGCAGGGGTTTAATATGAAGGAATGTAAACCGATCAAGGTTCCTATTCCTGTTGGTGTAAAGTTATCTGCAGATCAGTGTCCCAAGACACATGAAGAGGAGGAGGACATGTCTCGTGTTCCATATGTGAGTGCAGTTGGCAGTTGATGTATGCAATGGTATGTACTAGACCGAACATTGGACATGCAGTGGGAGTTTTGAGCAGGTATATGTCAAAACCAAGGAAGGAGCATTGGACAACATTAAAAAGGGTTTTCAGGTATTTGCATGGCACTGCTAGCTATGGATTGCGTTACCAAGGAAGAACGAGATTGACAAAGTGGTGGATATACATGGCTTTGTGGATGCAGACTGGGATGGAGATATAGATCATAGGAGTTCTACAAGTGGGTATACGTTTAACATGTTTGGAGGAGCAAAAGACAGGATGTAGTGGCACTTTCAACTACAAAAGCTGAATACATGGAAACCACTCATGCAAGTAAGGAAGCAATATGGTTACAAATATTGTGTTCAGGTATTGGGTTGGTACAATAAGCTGTAAGGATAGATTGTGATAGTCAAAGTGCAATTTTTCTGTTGAAGAACTTGACTTATCATTCAAAGACAAAGCATATTGATATTCAATATCACTTTGTGAGAGACATGATTGAAGAAAATAAAGTATTGTTGATGAAGGTGGACACTTTGAAGAATGTTGCAGATTCATTAAAAAAATATGTGAGCATTGAGAAGTTCTCTTGGTGTAGAGGATCCATGGGCATTGCTGCCCTGGATTGTTGACTATGTAACCCTGTAACCCCCTGTATGCAAAGAAAACAACAAGTGGGAGAATGTTGGGTATGTGTTATATTATTTGCACGAGTAATAGTGTCTACGTTGCACTGGGCGCATAGGGGGGTTTGAGGGGGGGACGCTAGGCCCCCCCTCGGGGGGTGAAAATTTTCTACCTCGGGAAACGTTTCACATATTTAGGTGTTTTTCAACACATGGTTTATTTGCCGATGGTTTTCTATTTCTTTTTAAGGAATTAGGGTTGTTGACTAATCCAAGTCATTAGGTTAGGGTTTTGGATGCCGCTGGCTTCCATATGTATATTGTATTGTAAACAATGTATCACTATGAATGAATATAGAATATGCTGGTTTTCTCGATTTGGGTTTCCAGGGGAAAAATCTCTGTGTAATGTTTGCATTTTCCATTGTTTCTTTTCTGTTCTTTTATTGAAAATCTGTTTGCAGTAAATATTGTACAAGGTTAAAATCTACATATCTTGGACACTATTCTCTACAATTCCTTTCACTAGATTGAGATGCTTCCAAGGCCTTATCTTTTCAGTTTCTACAATAACCATTAAAGGAAAACATGCATGTGATATCCATTTCTATGTAGTATTCCATCCTTGGGAATTTTCAATTCATAACTACAACACATATATTCATAAAAGAAGATACACTATTTTTGTTTGTTTGTTTGTTAGATATGCCCATCACTTGCGGGGCCAACATTTCAGCCGTTGACTAAGAAACCATAACCCATGAACATCTAAGCCCTCAACATCACCTGAGTATCCCACCTGTCTTGGGCCACACCAACCCTTAACATGGATGGATTTTTGGGTGTCTCCTCTCGACTAAACACACCGTAAGGGTATTGAACTTGGGTCGCCTAGCAAACGAAACCCATGCCTTAACTGGTTGAGCTAGTGGGAATTGACATAAACAAGATAAAATATACAAATATAGCCAATATGAATATATCTTTGCTTCATATCACTACCAAAGGTGAGACTCATCTCATTGTTTTCTCTAACACACCCATAACATGTATTACCTTCTTGATCCAAGCCCCTATATTTCGTGAAAATTTCACAATAGATTCATTTATTAAGTTGCTTCTTCCTTGCAACCACTCACCCTTATAGGTCATGCATCCCCTTATCTTCTAAATAGTTCCTTGGGCAATCCATAATTTGCCAATAGTTTCATATAAAAAGAGAACAAACTTTTAGAGTCTTATTGCTAGGGCATTCCATTGGAAATGTCTAACCAAAAACAACTCAAGGCTATTAAGGCATATCATAAGGTTCCAATGTCATCATAGTAACATCTTCCCCACACTTTCTAGCTTATAGTAGAATTCATCAGTCATCATTATATCTAAGACCTATCATCTCCCATTTATCATAAACATACAATTACCATGAGATGTTAACATAAAAGTTTCAATTAGAAAATAATTGAATTTTTTTCATATAGAAACCAAATTTAATAATTATGAGATCCTCCTCATAACGATTGGCCCTTGCACATAGAAGTAGCTATTCTTTGCTATGGACTTACACTCATTGCTATATCCAAGACAAATCTACTAGAAATTTGTCCCTCCTAACAAGGATTTCATTCAACCAAACAAACATGTGTATTCATGCATATACTCCTTTCATTGCAACATTCACACCAACACATGAAATGATATTGGAATTATATTACACTAATAATTCAATCACTTTCAACTATTAACATATTAATTTAAATCAAATATTGTACAACATTCTCATAATCATGCACTCACACAATGCAATCAAACATATTTTCAAGTTTCATGTATGCACCACTACAACTTGCACATTCACATAGTCTACTTGTGCTCATTTACACATCATTCCATTTTGCTCAATGCACCTTTGCATTGATGAACTCAGTACAATCCACAATGATAACTTCAAGGGATTAATCAATGCCTCCACACATCATCCAACCACATCCCCAACACTTGAATGAACATTTGGATACATCTCTCTTCAACGCAAACACAACACCATGGAAACATATCTATATATTTGCTCAACAATCCGCAAACACAACACCATGGAAACATATCTATATATTTGCTCAACAATCCATTGGGAATATTTGAAGGCCTTTTCTTTCTTTGCTAAATAGTCCCTAAGAAAAACCCTTCTCCCTTTTTAGTGTTCTTAGTGCTAGCAAGAAGGTTACAATCTAGGACATCGATATAAGTAAGGAAAACATTAGATATTTGTGCAATGCTATATGATTTTCTCCAAGTCCAATAATAGCATGGCCTCACACATGGTTGTTTCACGTGGCATTCATTTTCACAATAGGAGCATAATTCCTTACTTGCCTTGGTTACTACCTCATAACCAAATCATAACATTCTAGTTCATATGGTTGCGTTAAAATATTTTAAAGAATATTTACATTTCCAAGGCTTCCTACCTTTACCTTACCCCCACTTGTGTATCAATCACATATATGCATTTAAATCTCATCAATATATCGGCTACGATATTGAGCATGATTGAAGGATTTCTTACACCAAATTCCTTTCAGTACATATGCAATATTGGCATGACTAAATCCATACATGTATGGTTTCCATCAACATCTCTAATGTTACTTGGATAGAGGGTGCTTCGTGGGAACTTACACCACCTATTCACGAACCTCTTGACAATAATTCTCTTGTCCTTATTCTTTCCTAATGAGGTTGATGGTCATGGGAAATGGTATCATCGATATCTTCAACCATGTCATCAACCACTCCGGGTTACATGATTATCAACAACCATCATTAGTCATCATGTAATACTTATTACATATATAGTAACATACCATAATTTTCCAAATGCAACAACATATATGCCCATGCATATCTATATGAACTTTACTACATATTATTACTCAATATGTTTATTAGTGCATATGCATTCTAGCTATTTTTCTCTCTTACATCTATCAATGTCCCTATGCCTTACTTATTTGTACATAGTAGTTGTCTCAATCTAGAGAAATATAAACAACACAACAAGAGATGAGTTAAAGAATTATCTCTTCCAATTCTTCTCTATAGCATTGATTTGCACAATATAATTAATCTACTCCTTGGATTACTACCAATCATACAATAGATAATTAACTGTGATTTTTTTCACCCAAGTAGCAATTCATTACATGTATACACATTATACTTGCTATTTTTAAAAGCATACAACTCCACTCTGCAAACAAAATAGAGTTTAAGGTGAGAGAATCTCCTCCGTTATTCTATTTTCCTTGTTGGCCATGTTCATAGTTTACTGCTGCAATACATTCTTTTAGTAAATTGCATATTCCTTTAGCATTTTGTAGCTTCCATTATTGTCTTGGGTTGCCTTGACATTCTATATATCTCTGAGAATTGTTGCTCCATTTTCCTTGAGCAATTTCAACCAAGACCAACTTAGCCTTTGCTTATTAGTATAATGCATTTTTGAAAGTTCCTAACATTTGGTGCTGCCTCATTTTCCACAAATTTGTAGCTCTTGTTGTAAGGTACCAAATATATTATATAAAGAAAAAAACAAATATTATGACAAATACCAATGGAACAACAAAATCGAGAGAATAATAACACCAACAATGATACCTTTATTGGTATAAAGCCAAGTTCACTTGCCTCTTTGAGGGGGAAACCTCCATTAGAGCATAGCTCTATTGCAATAATTCTCAAGACAAGACTTTCGCATGCCTTCTACTCCTATTTATACTAATTCTATCTTCTAAAGAACATTCTAGAGGAAGATATTTCGAGAAGCAAAAGCTTCTATTAAGTCTTCTTACATTAGAATTTTTCACATTATTATATAGGCCTTATTTACAGATGTCAGCCTTTATTGCATAAACATATTATTCTACCTACATGAGGGGTTAGGGAGGTTAGGTCCCTAAAATTACCTCCCCCTTTAAAAATAACCTTGTTCTTAAGGCTTGAGATGAGGAAATTGTTGTAGAATGGTAGCCAACTTCTAGGTGGCATCTTCTTGTGGTGTATCCTTACACTAAACTAAAACATCCTTGACGGTGTGTTGATGGAGACGACACTATTACTGGTCCAAGACTTCTTGTGGCTACAACCAAATGGATCCTTCTTCATCCAACTTAGGGAGACTGGTTTAAGTCTAGAACTTAGTTCCAATCACTTTCTTTAAGCATGAGACATGAAAAACAAGATGGACCTTAGGGTGACGTGGAAGAGCTAACTGATAGGCCATAGGGCCCACACACTTGATAATTGGATAAGGGTAAATTCATGAAGGTGAATAACACTTTCATGAAAATTGGATCTCCAAAATTCCGAAAGACATGTTTTCGACCCAACTAATATTTTTTTTGGCTGAAAGATTCATTTTTTCGGCCGAAATATGTTTCGGTCGAACCTTTGAACATCAAATCGAACGGTACGGTGATGATGCCCTCGATTTTCCTATACAATTTTAGCCGGACGGATTTTTTTCATCCGGTAACCTCTTTTCGACCGAAAGATATTCTGACCGAAAAGACATTTCGACTGAAAGACTATTTCAGCTGAACTATTGTTTCGACCGAAAGATTCTTTCGGCCGAAAAAATGTTTATATATTTACCGCATATCGTGATTGTTATGGTTTTTTTGAGTTCTTGGCAAGTGTGAGTGATAGTGTTTGGCGGTCATGTTTGGCGTGGTGCTGTTGGCATGGTGTTATCAGTGATCATGTTT
>SNQJ01S0017524.1:24716-36836 GCA_010110895.2 Picea sitchensis | reverse complement strand
CAAGTGCCATTAGTATCTCAAAAAACTCGGTGATGCACTCCAAGACGAAGAACATTCCAATCAAGTATCACTTTCTATGGGAACAGGTTGAAGAAAAGAACATCAACGTTGAGTATGTGGGCACAAAAGAACAAGTGGCAGACATCTTTACAAAACCACTTCCACGGGAAGCCTTTGGATATCTTCGCCAAAGACTTGGAGTTATTTCTACTTCAAAATGAATGATTTTTGAATGCTTTTCTTATATGTCTTAGATGTACATGAGAAATCACAATAAGAGGACAATTCATTCAAGGGGAGCATCCCCGGATGGAAAGATACCTTTGCCATTGATGACAAAGGGGGAGAGATTTATCAGATGCAGAGGACAGAGGAATGGTTCCAGGGGGAGAAGATTTATCAAATGTAGAGGATAGAGACAAATTTATCAAATACAGAGGACAAAGGCATGGTTCTAGGGGGAGCATGAGTGATATGATTTCGGTATTGCATCAGGGTGTTTCCATTAATGCGAAAGGGGATATTGTTGATTAAGGTTGGTTGTCATTGATGTAAACCCTTGAAGAAATCCCCGCAACACAAAGGTTTGGGTAATGGACCCAATATTGTTTGATGTAAAGATGACTCATTATTGTTTTGTCATGGTTGATAAGAATTAAATATGGATGAACTCCAAAGTGGTCCCCTTATGGTTAAATCTCTCACGTGAAGACGCTTTGTAGAGTAAGAGAACTCATGCTTAATTGTGGAATAATGAGATCATATATGGATAGTTCTTGTCATTCCATTTTCGGTGGTATGTGAAACGTCACATAAATCCTCACGGTTAGAGATTTATGGCCATGAGAAGTTGGAGACCCCAGGTTTGGGTAATGGACCCAAGTTTGTTTGATGGATAACGGTAGTTGTGATATATTTTCATATAATACTATTCTACATGGATAATACATGTCATTCAATTTCTGGTGGTGCTCTGTTCTACAATTCACTTTCGGGTGCTAGCCCCTTTTCCTTCAGTCCTTAATTCACATATGACCATGGTTGTGACCAAGTGCTAATAGTTGGGCGCTTATCCAGAGCCTTGAAACTTCGAGGCTCCAGAGCTTCAGAGGTTTCCATTTTCTCACATCACAAACATCACAGAACATTGAACTGGCAAACTCGCGAAGGATGGTGGATCGACGATCCACATTCCCTATTCAGGTCTACGATGGATAGGAGCTCTGGGATTCTGGGGCTTGGCGGTTTCCAAAGAAAATCACAACAAATATCTCGGAGTGCCACATTGGTGAAATCGTGAAGTGGGGTGGATCAATGGTCCTTAGCTTCCCACCATCCAATGGCTGATATTTACTACGGAACTTCAGGCTTCAGGAGTTCCAGACAGTCCAAACTCTCAATCCTCCCGGAGTGCCAAGTCTCTAGACTGTTGCAGTTGTTGCCAAGTAAAAATTCATATGACACCTGGAATTCATAGGGTAGATCCATGTCACCCATGTGACATCATCATTTCACGTCACATCCGTTGCTTCGAGACTTCATAGCTTCAGGGTTCTGGGACTTTGGAGGATTTCTTCCTCCTAGTCAATCATGAACCATTTCTTCCAGAGTGTTAAGTCTCCGAACCTTGGGATCTGATGCCACGCATCTCCTGTGACCAACAATTGAGATTAAATCCAGCCTTCGGGCCTTCGAGATTTCTCTAGTCAATGCTAATTGTAACACCTTTCCTTCAGAGTACCAAGTCTCAAGACTTCACGATCTAGCACCACACATCTATTGGGGTCAAGTTATCTTGGGCCCGGTATAGTTAAATTATTCGCCAAGGTTTTAACTACTTTATGTATTCATCAGGGGCCCCACTACCCATGCTCAAGAGTGTAAGTTTTAAACCTGCGAAGTAAAGCAATGCATATATATTCTTAAGCAATACAGAAATTAATCAATGGCTCATACACAGAATACACAGAGATCTTTACCGGAAACCCTCAACCGGGAAAACCTTTCTTTTTCATTATATCGAATTTCACCATTCACCATACAATATATGCAATGTTTTTAGGTATTCCGTAGATACCAAAACCCTAATCCCTTAATCCAGGATTAATTTACAAATCAGCTAAAAATAACAAAATTTGCTAAAAATAGCAAAAACCGCCCAAAAACAAATTTCGAGGCGCTGCCCCGAACGCTCTGCGTAACCAGGGGGGGGGCATACCTGCCCCCCCCTGGGACCCCCCTAGGAAAGCGCCCGGCGCACACGGCAGAGCCCTAGGTGAAGGGATCGTCAGACACAGTCGTCGTATCTGACGCACCCACACACACACACATGCAAAGAATATAACTCGTACCCAACAAAGAGGAGTGCCACGTGGTGAAATAATAGAAACGAACATGTGGCCCTATATGATGGGTGACACATGTCACGTTCTAACTAGAATTTCTATCTTCCAAAGGTTCTTAACTCATTGACACATGGCACACATCCCATGTTTCCACGCCATCCCTGGTGACGTCAGCAGGCCATGTCACTTTGGGACTTCGGGCTTCAGAAGATTTTACACTCGCACACTCCAATTATCCCAAACGTTGAACACTCGAACAAGCTGATCTTCTGACACGCATCTCCTTTTATGAATGGTCCGAATGAACTACGGACTTCGGAACTTCAGGAGTTTTCACTCTATCACACCTTGTTTCTTCCAAATTCTGAATTCCTGAACAAGCCAATCTGCCGACACGTGTTTCTTTTGACTAACGATCCAGATTAACTCCATACTTTTGGACTTCAGGAGTTTTCTCCTTAACACACTTTGTTTTTCCTGAATGCCGAATTCCCGAACAAGCCAATCTACCGACACATGTTCCTTTTGATGAACGATCTGGATTAACTCTGGATTTCGGGACTTCGAGAGTTTTCACTCTATCCCACCTTATTACTCCTGAATGTCAAATTTCCACACTGTTGTGAGTTTTACGACTCGCAATCATTCGCACGTAGATTTGTCGACTGAGATATGTTTTTTCACCACTGTGCCTTACCTTGTGCTCTTGTCTTGATCTAACGTTTTTTATCTTTCTTTGGCCAAAACCAATGGTCAATCACTCTCCCTGGATCTATGGTGTATATCCACTCTGGGACTTCAGAACTTCGGGCTTCGGCCCCTTTTTTATAACACACAGACTTCATCAAAGTCACGAAGTCCGAAGGACTTGGAGGTTAAATATCATGCACCTTTTTCCATATCTGATGGCTGGAAAAAGTTGGACTTTCCCTTACACAGATCTTACGCCCTAAATTCAAACCTTGTTGCCCAACACAACGGTTGTTGTGGCTTCTTTCTCTATTTTTATTCCATAAACCGTTATACCTCCTGAGCTTCATAACACGACCAATGTATTCTCTTGGCACCCAGTGACACTCTTAACTCATATTTTGTCTGTTTCAAATTCAAATTCCACTAACATGGCCCATCCAGGCTCAGTGTTGAAACCATGGCTCTGATACCAATTTGTAACGTCCCCAGCCACCAACAGGCCAGGCGTCGTCACTGAGTAAACATATTTTTTCTTTGATACCATTTTGTAACATCCACGACCACCCAGGTTGGGCCATGCTACTCCAAATAATGCTCTGATAGCATCTTGTAACATCCTCGGCCACCAACAGGATGAAAAGACACTACCTCAGACACACACGGTCTCAAGCTCTGTTATAGATAGTTAAAAATTGTCCATGCCCAGACATAGACCTGCTGGGAAATGGTAGACAGAGCTCTTTGCAAATAAATCACATATAAACTTAACAACAATAAATAGAGATAACATGAAAACATACATGCAGCAAAACACATGATATTGTTACAAGAATCATAGATATGCACTAAAATACATCATTTAACCATTAAGCACATAAATGATACTTATCTCTTAATTAGAGTACACAAACTACGTGCAGACCTACCACGAACCACCTAGTCATAGACCATATTGCTCCTCACTCTAAGCAGGGCCACCCTCGAGTTGGGACTAAACTCCACCAGGCGAGGGATTCCTAGGCTAGGCAGGGACAAAAAGAAGTTGCATAGTACAACAAGAAGGATTTCCTCCAAGGAGCCACTTATGCCCATAACTCACAGACTCTCATTCTCCACATGCCCATCCCACCCCAGGAGTGTACACCTTCACTATCACACATTCCATCAGCTGCTACACCTCCCTTTCCGGGGCTTCAGCAACAGGACGAATCAGGAATTCTCAGAGCTTTGTAGCTGCTACTGAACTCCCTCCAAGAGAAATCACTTCCTCAGCATGCTCTCTCACCTAGAGAGAGTTTCTCACAAGCTTGACAATCTGCTTCTTCTATCCACGAGCCACAAAACCCACTTCTTCACTCTCACTCCTCAACACATGGGCATGGTGATGGAAAAAACAAAAACTAGGAGTGGGGAATGGTACTGATAGGACAATACGCTGGAAACCCCCAAGGTACAGGTGCAGTGAGGGTATCAATTCGGCTTGTTGCATAGGTTCAGGGTGTTTCAGGAATTCCACAATGGCGATCCAGGGTTATTGTGTTCTTGCTATGTGCATTGGTCAATCGGGGAAGCAGATGGCCAACATGGTCATACTGGTAAAAAAAATGGTGAGAACCGTCATAATGGTGAGAACTCCCCCCCATAAATCTGCATGCATTTTGGATGACACTTGGCTCTCTAGGAGCATGTTCCCCCCACTTGGAACTCATTCCTCTCCCTAAAGGAACTTAGGATAAACTAATATCCTCTTTAAATGTTTTAGAATAATAATATATTATTCTATTAGGATCTTAGGCTTATCCCTTTTTCCTCAATCTCTTAGCCTCCTCCCTTTCCCAACCTAGTGGAGTTCAGTCCCCCATACTCTTTCTTCATGGTCGGTCTACACAAAGCGATGTTGTTATGTTAATAATATGAGTATTTACATGTACAAAACAACCTCCTGGCCATTAACACCTAGGCTCCCGGCCTAATCAACACATAAGCCTACCAGCTTATAAATACTTGGATCACCAACCTACAAAACATGTTACATTCATAATTACAACCGAGGCTTGTCCTTGGGGTATTACACCATCCATGTTGGATGGGGAAGAGGAAGAGCAGGTTCTTCCTACAATGGAATATTTTGCATCAAATGCACTTGAAGAACTAAAAGACACCATTTTGTAGAAGAAGGTCTAAGTGACTTGAAAAGAATAACAAAAAAATTGTCAAGTTGGCATTGAAGGACAAAGATCGATGAAAGTTAAGTGGTATGAGAGAAAACAAATCATGAACACATTCCCTCGTCTTTGCTTAGAACATTTTGGGGTCCAAAAGTCTCCAATTATATCTGATAAGATTTGAAATGGCTAAGTGTGTAATTCTTTGATTATCTTTGTGCTTAATAACCCTTTTATTTTCCATGATTAAGCTTGATTTTCATGTGTTAAGAAATTTTTACCTATTATAAAATGACCAAATGTATGCAAAGGTGTGAGCAAGTCAAAGTGGAATCCTTAACTCTACATGTCGCATGCCACATACAAAGTAATGCACATGTGGAGCCATGGTCATGTAGAAGAAAGAGCAAGAGTCAAAGTGATCCAGATGGATCTCAGTGGCCATCCATCTCTTCCACTGAATCATTATTTTGAGCCTGTAGTTTTGATAAACCATTATATTCACCCTTTTGATGGGGAATGGAATGTAATGTCATCTTCATTTGTTAATTACATACATCATTTAATGATTTCCTAGTGGTCTTATGTACATGCCTACAACATAGCGTTAATGCATCAGATCCCATTAGAACTTCATAGTTAAGCGCGCTCAGGCTAGAGTAGTACTAGGATGGGTGACTGTCTGGTAAGTCTTAGTGTTTACATGCCTATGGAATTTTATAAACTTACTCCAATTTATCCCACATGCATCATGGGTATTGTTCTCCTCTCACTCTCTCATATATAATTGAGGTGAAGGAGGCCCTTTAAGCATGCAATGGAGTGTGATGTAAAACTTGTTGCGAATGAAGCGTAGCCAACATCTCTTTATTTTGAGAGATAAACTACCCCATTCTGCTAGTTTGTGTTCTAGAGTTTTTTTCTCTCTTATAGAAGTTGGGTTTCACTATATTTCTGTGTTTCTTGCAATATCTCTGTGTATTTCCTTTTTGTATCTCTGTTATATTTCTTTCTTCATGTCATTCTCAAAATAATCTAGATTAGTGGTATCATAACAGTCTGCTCCTTGTCATTTTTCAGAGTGGGTCGTCGACGAGGTCAGGGTATAGAGATTTGGGTCTCGAGATAGTTTTTCTTGAGGAAAACCACTCTCGCTAGCCCAAGATACCTCCCATGGTAGAAGAAAAGAGAGATGATAGAGCAAAAGATCCTTTCAATACGTTTCTCGAGGAAGCCCTCGTGCGACAAAGGAACGAGATGATGGAAAAATTTTCTCAGATCCTTCGAAGACTATCGATGGTGGAAACCCAGTCATCTTCAACAAGCAACCATTTTGCAAGTGTGACACCCTTCAAGGTACAAGTCAATTTTGATATCCACTTATTTGAAGGACAAATAGATGCAAACTATCTATAAAAATGGTTGAATCTACTAGAAGGTTATTACTCTATCCAAAAATTTTCTGACAGTGAAAAGATCACCTTCGGACTCCTTAAAGCCCTTCCCCATGTCATATCTTAGTGGGAAGTTTACTGGGAGAGATACATTGTGGATGAATCTACACTATTTGGGAGAGACCCCACTTGGACATCCTTTGTAGATTCCCTAAAGGAGTTGTTCTACCCCGTCAGAAACTATGATGACCAATACATGAGATGGACAACTCTATGTCAGAAAAGAGACCAGATGGTGTCGAAGTGAAAAATATTTCATACCTTGCACTTAAATCTGGGTATCAAAGACTCCAAGCAACACCTGGTTTTGAAGTACCATAGTGGTATACATAGGTACATCTAAACAAATATGGATTTCTTGGACATCTCCTCACTGGGAGTTGCTTATTGATATGCAATCAAAATTGAGTAGAAATTCAAGCAACAAAGTAAGTGGGAGAAGAATGGACATAGCAAGGAAGGCCAACCTCAAGAGAGACAGTCCCATATGCAGGAAAATAAGGGTAACAAGAAGTCTAAGAAAGACACTAGAAAGTGGTGTGAGTTCCACAACATCCCTTGGCACAACAATGATGAATGTCGCTCAATACAATCATTAGTGTTCGAGCTCAAAGACAAAGAGTCTAACCCTGACTTGGACCCTGATTCCGAAAATAATAAAAGGAGACAAATCATTGATGCAGAATCCATTGCTACTGTTGCAACTGCAACAATCCAACCAAAAGATGATCCTGAGGAGGGGGAGCGACTCTTCCATTCATGGATGTGGGTGAAGGGGACCCCACTGCATTTTATTCTTGATAGTGGAAGCCAAAAGAACATCATCTCAGCAGAGGTTGTTAAGCAGTTGGATTTTCCAACAACACCACACCCACAACCATACAACATCGGGTGGCTTCGCCAGGGTTAAGATCTTCGTGTCAGCTAGAAGTGTCGCCTATCCTACGACATTAAGCCCTTCAAGGATGAGATATTGTGTGATGTTGCCCCACTAGAAGTCTGTGATGTTCTGTTAGGCCAACCATATATGTGGAGGCATCATGTTTTTTATGAATCTTGAGCCCATAACGTCATTGTTACTCTAGGGGGTCAGCTATACTAGATACCATAAGTAGTTCTGACTATTGTCCCACCAAAACAATGCCAAAAAGTAATCTTTCATACTGCAAATTTTATCCTCTTCACAATCCGATCAGAAGGTGAACAAAAAGACACTGCATCCACTACAACCTCAGCCTGAGACCTTTTTATCCAGTAGAAGCAAATCGACAAGATTGTAGACGAGTACCAAGATGTTCTTGTTGCACCTATGGGGGTGCCTCCACACTTCCTAGTCAAGCAAGGTTATAACATAACCCTTCATACTCTTCATGATGCATCTTCACCGACATAGTCCTCCCACACTCAGGTAGATCATGCAACTAGATTGGTTGAACGGATCCAACCCCTCCAACAACAGGTTCATGACATCCTTCAACAAGCTAAGCAAGACAACTTCTTCAGTAAGGAAAGAAACACACCATGCTTTAGATTTAACAGAAGTCTCATCGTCTCCCAAGGGAACTTGATGCAATGGGGATCATTGCTTTCTAAGGGGGGAGGAATGATCCAAATGGATCTCAGTGGCCATCCACCTCTTCCATTGAATCACTATTTTGAGCATGTGGTTTTGATAAACCATGATATTCACCCTTTTGAAGGGGAATGGAATGTAATGTCATCTTCATTTGTTAATTATAGACATCATTTAATGATTTCCTAGTGGTCCTATGTACATGCCTACAACATAGCATTAATGCATCAAATCCCATTAGAACTCTACAGTTAAGCGCGCTTAGGCTAGAGTAGTACTGGGATGGGTGACCGCTCGGGAAGTCCTAGTGTTTTACATGCCTATGGCATTTTATAAACTTAGTCCAATTTATCCCACATGCATCATGGGTATTGTTCTCCTCTCACTCTCTCATATATAATTGAGGTGAAGGAGGCCCTTTAAGCATCCAATGGAGTGTGATGTAAAGCTTGTTTCCATTCTTCCATACTTGAGGTGAAGGAGGCCCTTTAAGTATGCAATGGAGTGTGATGTAAATCTTGTTGTGAATGAAGCGTAGCCAACATCTTTTTTTCCCCAGAGATAAGCTACCCCATTATGCTAGATTGTGTTCTACATTGTTCTTCTCTCTTATAAAAGTTGGGTTTCACTATATTTATGTGTTTCTTGCAATATCTTTGTGTATTTCCTTTTTGTATCTCTGTTATATTTATGTCTTCATGTCGTTCTCAAAATAATCCGGATCACAAAGGGGGTCACACTACACACTACACATAGACCTTAAATAAATGGAGTATAAGTCATGCAAAACATTGCAATGCAGAGGAAAGAAAAGTAGTCAAAGGGGAGCCTATCTTTGCACTCCACAATGGAAAATACAAGTGATAGGCCAATACTAAGGGCATGTAAGGGTTTGGCATGCAGAGTATTAGAGGAGTTGGAGGGAATTCTACCTCTCTAACAAGATAAGAAAACAAGGAAAAGTCATAAGAAATTAGGCAACCCTAATACATAGACCTGGTTCGTAGGTGACATGGCCTTGTTGGATGTCATCACGTGCACATGCCAACTTATCAAAGGTTCCATGTAGTAGTCTAAGCAAAGTCTGCAATGCCCAAATCATGCAGGATTTGGAATGTTGCAGGAGAAGAGTGAAGAGGGTCGTATAATGGTTTCTTGAAGAAAAAATTGCTTGTTGGCCTTCTATTTACCCTTGAGCAATGTGCATAAATGTCATGGTAGTGAAGGAAGAAGGGTTTGACCATTGTGAAAACACGTGTAGGTTAGGCTCAAGGTTCACTTGGAGAACAACTTGGAGAACAAAGAATATAGAATACATTCCACAAAGGTTGACATTGAATCTTTGTTGTTAGCAAAGGTTGGAGAGATTGACTTAGAGGGGAGCTAATCAAATGGTCATGGAAAAGGTCTAAGAATAACTATAGTGTTTTCCACTATAAATTGTATATTTTGTGTGATTTTTAGAGAGCTTTGTAATGAAGGGAAAAACAACAATAACCAAGTAAAATAGCTAGATTGAAGATAGATTTTTTTTTCCAAAATGGGTTTCTTGAACATTTTTTATGTTATCCATTTATGTGGTTACATTATTTTAATTATGTACATAAACTATTAAAAAAAAACAATCCATATTCAACACATGTTATTAAAACTTTGGTTTTTAAAATTACAATTTATTTGATTTTATATTGATAAATTGTATTTAATTGCAACTAGAATATAGAGAAAACATTGCCACAACAAAAATAAATAAATGTACATCAACATCTAAAAACTTAAACATATTAAGAGATTATACCAATAAAATTGTTATACAACTTTGAACAAAATCTAAAATATCAAAGTGGATGAACACTTTTAAAAAAAAAATAACATTTACACATTTACACCTTTCGATTAGAATATAAAGGATAAAATAAAGTAATAATTTGTGCTAAAACAATCTTCCATCGTGGGGAATTTCTTGAAGATGCATCTAACCTTAAATATATAAAAACATATACGCTCTTGACTTTTCTCTCTTCACAAAAAATAATCTGGGCGGTAATTTAGATTTTTCCGATGGCCGTTGAACTCGGATCTCCTCTTCCTTGCCTTTTTTTTTTCACAACTTCAAAATAAACTTAAGAATCATAACCAATTACCAATTGTACAGCATGTTTGTACAGAGCATGTTACAGCATGTTTGTACAGAGGATGTTAGATGGTAAATTTATGTATGTTTTTTTTGGATATCTCTTTAATTTTGTCAGTTTTATTAATTTGGTAGTGGATGTTAATCATAATCATTATCAATATCAATTAATTATTTTGAATTATTTTTTATATTTTTTATAATCTCAATATTAAATATTGAGATTATATAATTTTAGATATGATAAATGCATAGTTGTACGGGAACGGTTCTAGACATCTCTGAAATTAAGTTCCGAAGTTCAGGGAGCTTGGGAACTAGTTGGTAACACCCCCAATTGATTGGGAACACTTTTGGGAACTTGAGAGCTTCAACATCAAATAAATGAGAGCTTGGGAACCGGTTTCCTAAACAAAGAACTTTAAATTAGAATTATATTAAATTAAAATGTAAATATATTTATTTCATTATTACAAATACATAATTTGTTACAAATATTTTCATTATATTTATTCAAAATATCACTATAAAACTAAGACTTAACTACATGTAAATATTATTTAAAAAATTAGTTAAGTAAAAAAACTTAATAATACTCACTTTATAGTTGTGGATATGAAGATCTTTAAATACATCTATGTTTTCCTTCAAGCCCAAACTAAACATGAAAGTCTAATAAATCAATATCATATCCACAACAAGCATTTGTTCGAGGTAGATATCATTGATTTTTATTGTATTTTCATATTAGAAGAGTGATACTATTTTGTTTTTTTCAAATAAGATTTTAAATGTATCAATATCTCTATACATTGTAATCTAAAGTATCATTGTAATTTAAAATATTTTTTATATTTTTTAATATATATTATTGCCCCTCCCAAATTCAGGTTTCCTAAATTTGAGGGAAACTTCTACTAGTTCAGGACACTAGTATCCGCTTTTCCAACATAAAATAAAAGTTTTCCAAAACACTAAATTCATTTATACATTTAAAAATATAATTTAAATAATGAAAAGTTAAAGTTTCACCAATAATTATATAGCTATATTCTAATAAAAATTACTCATATTCCAAAATACAATTTAAATAATATAAAATTATATGACCAAGAATTACATGATTAGATTCCAATGAAAATTACTCATAGGACAAAAAAAAAAAGAAACAGAAAAAAGTCTTTAAGCTTTTATCCATAGGACAAAAAAAGAAAAAAGTCTTTAAACTTTTCTGTAAAGAACCACTAACCATTTTGTTTTGTCTGTTGTAAGGCATACCATTCTTAGAGTGACATGACCCTTTAGAATTTAAATTAGTATGGCATTGTCTAATTGTTCTAAGAAATGGTTTTTTTCTTGGAATCGTGATATAAATTTACTTGAAATCACTATTTTTTTTTTCTTTTTTTTGTTTAAAATCTATTTCTGAATGTAGAAATGAATTCAGCATGCTGACAAATACTGGGCACTAAGACCCTACACTGGGCACTAAGACTCTACAGAAATATTCACTTAAATCTGCGAATCTACCAATTTCTGATAAGATTTCACAATCTATCATCGAATTTCTGGCAAATATCCCCAAAATATATAACAGAAAAATAATTATTTCAGCCAAATCATGAAGAAAGTAGGCTGGAAGAAATAGGATTTTCAATGAATCACAGATTGATTGCCGAGTTAAAAAAATGGTAAAAAGTAGAAGCTGCCAAACAAAAAGTTTCAACCTTGAAGGGTTATGGTTGAAACTTGAGGT
>SNQJ01S0017524.1:0-18224 GCA_010110895.2 Picea sitchensis | reverse complement strand
ATCTCCAAGTGGGAGATTGTTGGTTATGGAGCCTGAATATATTTTTGATTTAGAGGCCTTTGTTTTCAGCCGTGTTTATACCCCATGAAAACTTTACACCCTAGAAGAATGTACACTCCTCCACGCGGGGGAGTGCAGGGGGGATTTCCCCTCCTGCAGGGTCTAGGGGGGGCATCCCCCCAAATGGGTCCATTACCCAAATAATGAGTTCATCCATATTTACTTCTTATCAACCATGACAAGACAATAATGATTCATCTTTACATCAAACAATATTGGGTCCATTACCCAAACCTTTGTGATGCAGGGCTTTCTTCAAGGGTTGACATCAACGACAACCAACCTAAATCAACAAAATGTCCATACTACATCATTCTTGGACAAGAAGGCAAGGAATGCAATCGAAGAAAATTTAGAACTTCCCCTTTTCTGATGTGGGATAGAGTATGTTCTCAAATAATCAAATGTTCAAGTTCAAAATTAGATCTTCATCATGATCTAAACTTAAATAAGTTTGAATGTACCATTTAAGACAACAATAAGATTATATATGGGTTCTATATATTTCAAAATAATTGATCAAAGTGTTGAATAGGAAAGGCTAAACTAAAAATTTGAGAAAACAAAAATTTGATAAAAGTAAAAAATATAAGCTTATTCAACATAAGCTTTAACACTTTTATATAAAAACTCAACATAAAATCAAATTAAAAATCACTAATGTGCAATGAACATACATTTATGAATCATCATGAATGGATGCATCATTCCCAGGTATGGGTGCTTCCTCCGCTTCCTCCTCAATCCCAATCTTCCTCCCAAGCAAACTCCCAGGTACTCCCTTCTTCACATTACCCTATATAACACATTTCAAATTTGAAAATTTGAAAATTAAATTTAATGATTTTAACACAATAAATTATAGTTTTAACTTTCGAAACATGTAATGCATGTGATGTGTCAACCTATGATTCAATAAATTAAATGTTGTTTAAGACATTCTTATTTTAAATTAATCATTTAAATGGAAATTTGCAATTTTAATATATAACTAAATTTGTTTTCAACATGCAATGATACCTGTGAACTCCCACCCTCTTCGAACTCTCTCAATGAGAATTGAGACAAGCCTGCCCAAGTAGTAGGAGATGGAATAGGGATCTGTGAACAACATAAATAAGAACTAAATCTAGGATTCAATGTGTTCACATTTATACAAAATTATAAATGTTGTTGATCTTATTCAAAAGATTGGAGATTGGACAACTAAAGTGTTCATTTGTGGATATTAGAAAACACATACTTGATTCAACCCATCCAAATTTAAACTTGTGGAATCAAGTCCCCTATTTACTGGAGATCCATTTAACATATCTCCAAACTGCAATTAATGAAAATTAAAACTCAATGATTTCTATAGATACAATGATATGTATATAGATCTAGAATTAGAAGTAAACTATCCTAAAATGCGTCAAAAAATTACTAACTAGAACACATATCACTCTGTTGTTTGGTTCATCATTCTGAATGACCTTCTTCCAACCATCACGGAAAAATTGTGCATACTCCTTAAGTTCTTCTACTGACATGGTATCTAACTCTGCATATGTTTTATAAACAAATATGGCCCGAGAATTTGTTTCCGCTCGCTAACGGTTCAAACCAACATCAACACCATAAAAAATTGATTCCAAATTTTCCCCAATTGTATTCCTAGCCTCTTTTTCAACCTCTGATGAATCTCGCAACTTGGAATGTGAAGAAAATGCCCATGTTGGGCGAGATACTAAAGTTCGTGGAGGCCTCTACAATGTCTCATTTCGATATGACCATTTTCGATCATATGTCCATCCTTTACTAGCCCCATAATAATCGGACGGTATACTAGTATAATCAGGGTGCATGTCCATGAAAAACTTTGCATAAAATTGTCTTTCAAAATAATGTGGTACCTCATCGTTCCACAACAATTTCTCATATGCTGCCAAAGATCTGTTATATAGATGTCCTGCAATGTCGGGGTGCTTAAAATATTGCACCTTCAACATCTTCCGCTTTGGACCATCTTTGAAATTGAACATCGAAATTGTGTTTTCTTTTGAAACTTTATTTTTTACTACATCTCATTTTTCATAGCCCATCACCTCTAACTTTTGTTGCCTCATCAAATCGATAAAATTGTCAGTGGTTGGCCCCATCTTTTGATATGCGTCTATAAAGTTTTGCAATGAATGCAAAACAATCTGCAAGCTTTGTTTACTCTCCTGAGGGAGATCCAAGACCTCCAAATCACTTCCCAACCTACTTTTAACACTTGAGCATCACTCATGGGTCATTCCTTCAGTAATCCCTTCCCAGGGAAGTTCATCACCAACATCTGAAGGATAGGTGGACATAGGCGTGTAATATTTTGTTTCTTGATAACGTTGCCTCCTAAATCCACCTTCAACCTCTACACCAATATTAAAATCTTTGTGACACCCACTCTCTCTTTAATTGTCATCTCTCGCTCTAAACTCATTGTCTACACACACATTTGAAAGTAATTACAACATTTAACTTGACATAAATTTAAATACACAAAATACAACAAAAATAAACAAAATCGAAGAAAATTACTAAAAATATTCTCTTGTCCTGAGGTATTCCCTAGATTCTCAGGTGTAGGAGTATCAATGCGCAACCTATCTAAGAAAGTTGCATCCATAGCACTTGTTTGAGCGCATTCTGGATTTGATCTATTCACGGAATCGTTTGATAATCTTCTCTGACGAGATTGTCGTTGGTCACTCAGAGTCTCAGTCAAAGAAGGGGTTCCTCTTCTTCCTTCTTGGGAGAGCCTAGAGAATTTGTGAGGAATGTTTGGAGACTCATGTCTCGACATCTCTCCTTAATATCTATCCTTTGGAAATTCATGAAAATTTAAGCACAAGACAAGTAGGAGTTAATATCTCCAACATTGACCAACAAAAATTATGAAGAAAGAAAAAAATTAAGACAAAATTAATAGAAATGTTATTTATGTTAAACAAAATTATAATAGGGTGATGCATAACTCCACTACCCATGCACATTTCAAATATATTTTGGTTTCTTACTATTAGCACAAATAACCTTGGTAAATCCACCAAAAATTGAAACAATATTTAGACGAGCACATATTAAGACATAAAGTTGATGAAATGCTCCAAAAGTATAAGTGGCAAGGCAAATTGACAACATGATAAGCACTTAATATGATGGAAACACATAATATATGAAGAATACATGGGTCAAAGTCAAGTAACAGAGTAGCGGTTCTCTATATGGGCAATCAAATTCCATGCATCCAACGGGTATGGAGAATAGTCCATGAAAATCAATGATTAACTTTACGCCATGTTTGGTTGGATGGAAGAAATATGTCATCTAATTAAATTTTAAATCGATGACATTGTTACTTTATGATACAATGCCAAATTACATCGAGTCAAACATTTGCTAGCTAAGATGCAGCATAAATCCGTGGTCAGGGCCAGATAGAAGAAGAAGTTGGAAATTCTACTCACGTCCATTCGAAAGAATTTCCATATTGTGGTGGAAAGGAGGAATTTGATGTCATGTTTCATCCCAAAATAAAGCATTGGTTCCATCCTTGAATTCCCAAAAAAAATGTGTGGGGATAATGTATTTATTTTTCCAGACATTGTTCCATATTACAGAGCTTGGAAAATTTTCTGAAAGTATGATCGGGTCCTGAGGCTCTATGAGAGGGTAGTACTTCTTGCACCAAAGAACGACCCATAGAGTGTAGTACTTCATTTAGCTCCAAAGAATGAGATGGGGACATCTAGATATTTGAGAATGAGTCCTCGTTTGAGGTTAGGGAGATTGAGTGTGTCCAAGTGACTAAATCCCATTTCTTTTCTTTGCAAGTTTCACCCCACACAAAGCATCTTTGGAGGTTTTAGACAACTTTCAGGATCACTTTGGGAGAAACCATGGATTAAAACAAGTAAAGAGGCATGGATTGAAGGATATAATTGATAAGGACCAGTTGTCATGATCCATTGAGCATTCTGAAGGACCAATTAGACAATTCCTTGTTCATTCAGAAGAGGAGGTCATCCCATGATGAATTTCATCGTATGTTTTCAATGAGAAGGAACAAATATATTTTAATGGAAGAGAGATCCTTTGGAATCCAAGGATCTTATAGATGTGAGCATGTACAACAGAGGTAGTGTGAAAGAAAAAAAATTGAGACTGAGCCTTGCCTTATCTGGCTGTATACTGAGCCATGAGCATATTTTCATCAACAAATTGTTGATGGGAGATGGGATGCTCCTCATCGTCAACACACAAGACTTCATTTTATTTTCTACCATAGTCGTTTTGATGGCTCTTCCAGGACGTTCATCCATCAAGATTAAGACGAAGGTCAAGAGGGGATCGCTCTGCCTGACACCGTTGGAGGGGGGGGGAAGTAGAAGGGGAGTAGTTGACCAGGATTGAAAAGTAAGAATGGAAGGTAAGGGAAAGTAATAATTTGATTGAGGGATTTAGACATATCCAATTTTAAGAGCATACCAAGGGTTTTGGAACTTTTTAGAGAGTGGATTCAACCATGTGGAAAGGATAACCCAATCCAATATTTTCCTCCCCTCCACATAGATGAATTTAGTGATGATTTTGTAGAATATCTTACTGAGGGAAATTAGGCGAAATTTGTTGGGGTTTTCCACCTTATCTTCCTTCAAGATGAAGGTGAGGAAGGTTATATTTAGATCTGGGATAAAATTGGAGTGATGGTGGGACTCTTCTACTAAGTTCCATGTGTCCCAAGTGATCAAGTCTTGAAGCCACCTAGTTTTGGTCTCTTCTATAGTTGTTCTAGGTGTGAATGTCATTGATGGTTGAGGTATTGGATGGTGTTGGAGCCGCCTTTGTTTTTCTAGCCCGTCACAAATTTCATTTTTTAATGCTCGAAATCGAAAGATGATTTTCATATTTTCCGTCTATGGTTTCAAAATCTCTTAAGCTTTATCAATGCAAACAGCGATGATTATTGTACTCTCGAGGCGAGTCTTATCTTTAATGAAAATCTTTCCTCTTTTTTGTTCTACCTCATGATCTTGTAGGTCGGATGCTATAAATCGCATAGTTCACACGTCCCGAGCAACGAAACGGCGAAATCGTTTTAATTTTTCACTCAGGGCAGTAACGGGAGTAAAGTTTTCCCTAAACCATGATTAAACGTCATCGGGTTTTCACACCTCAGCGTTCACCAAACCAAAAAAATTATTTTCGTAGCCCTGATAGATGAGAACACGAAGTCCTTATTTTAGTAACCCGTGTCAAGGTAAAAATTAAAATCTAAACCATGGTAACATTATGTCGGCAAATCGCCACTCGGCATTTTCTTTTTCAAAAGTTATACTATCCAAACCCCGACTCGCTAGATCACGATAAGGGTATGAACATAATTGATTAATCACTTAATCCAAGTTTATTTTCCCTTTTAATTAAGTCATGTTATCGCGATCTCGCGGTTTCGCAGCTCGGCATGCAAACCTCCCGCAAACTTATTTTCGAAGCTCCGAGTCGCAATACGAAGAATATAATAATTATGAAATTAATTGAGCCCCAAATCACAATTACATTTTTATTAACCAAAATTGATCATCACAATCTCGGGTGTTAGATATTCAAAGTGTTAAAGTAAAATCCCCGATATAACGAGTACCGAAATATTAATTAACGTTGGTAAAACCGGATTAATTAAGCTAAATCAATACATATCCTGTGTTTCGATGCTTGCACGATTCATGAGGTAGCCTTATTCTTTCCATACGCCAACTGACATTTTAAACCGCCAAAATTTATGACATTAATGAGGAAATAGGGCAAATCGATGAATATAAGATCGGATTTTTATGGCAAAAATTTATTTCTAAATATGATTTGACAGACTTGTTCTGAAAGGTACCGAGTTTTCAAATATATATAAGAGCTGTAGTTCATTATAAAAAATTCATTTCATATTACGCAGAGCACATTATCTCTGAGCAAGTTGACTTATGTATGTATACTTATTTCTATCGCAGAAGAGCTAAAACGCAATCTCCAGCCATGGCTCTGCGAAAAGCATCCAAAGCCAGTGTTGAGGTTTCGGGACAAGGCTCAGACAATGTCGTCGATACTTCACCTTGAAGTATCGACTCAGTCCCGAATTGGTCATTTGTTTCAAATGTTCTGCAGGCTGAATTGGTGGATTATTCCGATGACTCCAGCGACAACGAAAAAGATGATATAACCACCAAGTACAAGATAGTCATCCAATCCAGAATGCACAAAGTAGCAACCAGGCCACGATTTCTTCCATATTATGACATGGTCTGATGGGCATTAGACCATGTGGACATACCGACCAGAACCATCATGAATGAACAGAAAGTCACCATCGGGACTTTCAGGACGGAACATCTGCAAGCCATGTATAAGTTGCCCACAACGTCCGACTACACATATGGCGCCAAATTATTGGACGATTTCAAGCAGAAGGAATGCGTACAGTATGATAAAACCATGTCCATTTTAATAAAAGATTGGGTTTCGCACACCGCGAAGTTTAGGGCTGATAGCCACAGCATATATTCAATCGCTTCCTTAGAACCGCAGTACAAATATGTAGCCATGATGACATGCAGGTTATACGGGAGAGAGGACACCTCACATTTTTTTATTCCGTGGGTGCCTCTAATGTTTCGGGTCGCCGAAGGCAGTTCCTTCGACTGGGAGAAAATGTTGTCTGATAGCTTGGCCAGTCGGGTCACAGAGTATCGAGCACAGAAAGAGAGCGGGAAGGCATCTTCATTCTTCATGTTTGCATACATTATGGATGCAGTTTGTTTTTTGACACCATTTCCCTTAATGAGCTAGAGTTGGACTCCAGCAGAAGACGAGCCCATACACGTCTATCATTCAAAATTATGGGAAAACAAAGCGCCAAATTTCATATACGAAATCTTCAACTGGGTGATGGTGCATCTGCATGTCACTATTTTCGGTCACCCACCACCCAGGATATCAGACAGCATAGTGACAAATTTGAGCAGTATAGCAGACTGGTATGTAGAGGCCGAATTTTCATACCTCAGAGTTTTCGGGGCTTCTGTTCCCCCACATGCATTTCCATTGTTCATTCTTGACAAGTTGGCTTATCGTGAGGTTTCCAGGTAGATAGTAATCGGTGGTACAAGCAAGGAGATTAAGGGATACTCAAAGAAGGTATGGCCACCTTTTCCTGTACATTTAAATTCATATTCTTTATTAGATTTTGGGCATGCCAAAGCTGAGGCAGCAGCCCTGGAAGACCTAAATTTGGTCTCCATTGAATACAAGAAGCACGATCTGCAAAGGGTCGTGAGTAATCATTTGGCCAGTTGTGGGCTCAAGAGATTTGAGCACGAGAATTCACCCTCGGGTGACATTTTCCGAGGTGCAAGGTCCTATGCCGAGATTCTAGCTCGGATACAAACCTTGGCACCCGAGGAAAGAGACGATGTTCTGAAGTTCCAAGAACATTGACGCAGTTGTCTTCCCGCAGTGTTGCGAGGTGAGAGTCCGAGTACGTCGGAGGCGAAACAGAAAGATGTCGAAGGCTCTAAGGATGCGACTCCCGATCAAGAAAAACACCAGGACGAGGGAGAGCAAACTAAGAGTCCGAAAGTAGAGATAAAGACTCCCGACCCGCCGAAGAAGAAGAGTCCATTCACTACTCCGAGAAAATCAATGAAGTATATCGGAGAACCTATCACATCAGTTACCCCCTTGCAGTCGATGTAGGGAAATATTGATGCAGGATGGATCTTCAATGAAGAGTTGAGGCCTATAAGGGTAAAAGAACTCCCTCCGAATGAGTTTTTATTCGATAAGAAGAGAAAGGCAGTAGTAAAGAGGGAATTCTATCAGGAAGGAGAGTCAACTGCCAAGAAATATAAATTTATAATTGATGGAAAAGACAAGAAGGATGAACAATTCGCGACTGAAATAGAAGGGAAATTAGGAGCATATGCCTCGACGAATCAATTTTCAGTCGGGATTTTGAAAACCCAACTTAAACGAAAAAATCACCTCATTAGGACCCTTGAAGCCAGACTGGCCACAGCAACAGAGACTGCCAAAGACCAGGCGAGCGTAGGAATAGAGCATGCCAGGTTGGCCGATAAAAATGATATAGAGCTGCTCAAAACTAAGCTCGAGCAAGCACAGTTGGTGGTCCGGGATGGTCAGATGCAAGCAAGCCAGCAAAAGGATTTGATCAAACAGCTATAGGCTAGGGTGGAGATCACCGAGAGCAGAATGATAAACATCAGGATGTTCAAATCCCAGGCGATGGAGATTCGGAGCAGAGTCTCTACGGCACAACGAAATTTACTCGCCAAGGTAGAAGCGATCTGGGACAACTGTTTGCTAGTCAACCAGGTTTCGGAGAACTTATCTGCTAGAGAAAGGGAAGCTAGAGCAGCTCGGGTCGCCTTCTAAGAGGATGTGATAGCCACAAACAACAGGGGTTTGGGAAGTACTCCCAGGTTCACCATTTCGGAGCAAACCAGAGGAAACATTCTATTAAAAGAATGGGAGCACAACATCGTGGAAGGCAAGTTGCAAGACAAAAGGGTAACAAATTCCTTAGAAGAGGACTTTAGTTCTATAGATGGAAATCTTCTAGGCATTGATAGCGGAGGTAATGCTGAGGCATTGATACAAATGAATATGGAAAAAATCATGCTTGATCTAAAGGAAAAAGAGGAAAGAGATTTGGTCAAGATATCCCAAGTGACTATGGCGGACATAGTCCAAATAGACAAATGTATGATTAAACCAAGCACGCATTTATGCGCTATCGACGTCATAGACAGACAAATGGAAGACACGCTTTCGCAATTAGCCCGAGAATGTTACTTTTTTGAAGCCAGTTGTCAAGCAGAACCATCGAGGATGATATCTCAGCTGGTTGAAAGATGTGTCGCCTGTACCTAGCACGCGCGAGGACAAACGTTTGGCACGATTGAGATTCCATCTTATTTGTAAAACTGTATAAATACACCAAAGAAAGAAAATAAAAGGGTTGGACCTTTTTGTGTCGATTGTAACAGAGTTTTTACATTTTGAGAGTTAATACAAAGCAAATCTGAAGATTCTCAATTCTGTCACGACTGTGTTATGAGTTTGTTTTCTTGTATCTCATATTTCGTTTCATTTCATATTCATAACTGATGAATGCTTCGTTATAACTTAGTACGACCACTACTATAGCGAATGAATTTTGGTTTTCTGTAATTGTTTACTGTTTTTCCTCTGTACCGGCTATCAGCAGGTGTAAGACCAGTCAACACTTTCAGAATTCTATATATATTTTATGCTACATCAGGTTATTTCCTTACAGTTTTCCTCTCTTGTTTATACGTGAGATTCTCCCTTGATAGGAGCCTTACATCATAGACAGCTAAATCTTTTTCTCCCACCTCATACATTTTATTAATATATAACTCAGTTACGGGAAAGAGTCTTTGATTTGCACCCCGTTTTATTTCCAAAATCATAAACTCTTTTTTATACGACCAAATTGAGACAGCACTTAATTTCTCTCTAAAGTTTTTCTTATTTTACTGTTCCTCTATGACTGTCCCGATACCAACACAACCCAATATCGAACTCGGATTATAAAATCAAACGCACATCGCCTTAAACTTTTTCGACACTATTCTTAAAACAGCTTCTACCCGGGTTGAACTTGAACGTTCATGGGCAGCGATTGAACGGGATATAACCATCTAGGAACAGTTGGTAGCTAGACAACGCCAACGTAGAAATCTTCCTTAGTTTCCTTTGTCGAAGGTTGACGTTTCCCTCTTCTCCACCCTTTACACACTTTCATATGCCTAGACACTGTACTTCTAAGCCGTAGGTACAGACTCTGGAACAACTTCTTTCTGGCGCCGTTGCTAGGGACCGAAGTTACGAAATCTTTTTCCCTGGGAAAACGACATTTGTTTTTCATTGAAAGTGTTACCCTTTGATAGTGAACAAAGAGTACACACCTTTTAAGGCTTCCTAATCTTTCACTTGGCGAATCCACAAATAATAAACTGGCATCTGGTCGAAGGAATACCAGACAAAACCCGGATGGTAAGCAGATTACGCCCGTTACCGATCCCGAGAAGATTCTAAAGGCGAGAGGCTCTCTTAAGCCAACTGCTGCAGTTTACAAACTGAAGACTAAGAGTTCTTCTGAACCCTCAACTTCACGCAGTCCTCTCTTTGATACTAAAGTTTTAACGCCAAACTGCTCTGAAGTTAGGAGTGAGATTCATCCGACAATCCCCTTAGTACACAAAGGAAAGGGCCCTCTTGAAAGTTCGTCGACAGTTGACATACCATCTTTCCTTAATTTAAATTTCCCAACCTCACCTAATTCTGAAGAGTTTGTTACGCATTCGGTTTCCACACCCGTCGGTTCTCCTGATTTCGTCTCTTGCAAATCCGAGGAACCGAGTCCTCGCGTTCCTTATCTTTCCTCGTCGGATTTTCCTCTTCGTGAAGAAAATAAAGATTCCCTTTTAATTTTCCAAAACCCCCTTTACAACTTTCCACAAATAATGATGGAAACCGTCGGAGGAGGAGGTGGAGGGTTTATAGGAGGAGGTGGAGGGTTTATCGGAGGAGGAGGGGGAGGAGCCCCTCTAGGAGGAGCTAGAGGCCAAGGGCCTGCCCCCCCTCCCAGAGTGTTTGCGAAAGTTGCAGCCAGATATGCTCCCTATGTATTGCATGTCCCTCTACACGACCTTCCCGAAAATTACATAAAAAATTTACCGAAATTCACCGGGGAAGGGGATCTGACCGCAGCCGAACACATTAATTTCTTTGATCAATTCACAGATATTTTAGGTATCGAACATGAGGATGTATATTCGATACTTCTTGTCCAAACCTTCGAAGGCCAGGTCCGAACTTGGTTTCAGATCCTACCTGCAGCATCTATCTTGTCTTATGACGCTTTGGAAGATGCTTTCCTCAGACAATGGGGCGAGAGAAAATACCATCTATATTATTTAACCGAATTTGGGTCTTTAAGAAAAAAGAGTTCAAAAACAGTCATGGAATTTATTCAAAGATTTAACAAACTGTACAACAAAATCCCAGCCGAGGTTAAACCGTCCCAACCCGCGGCCAAGGTAACTTTCGCAGGGGCTTTCGAACCGAATTTTTCACTCCTTTTGCGGGAAAGAAAGGGAGCCACCCTAAACCGAATGCAGGACGATGATGTAGAAATTGAGTCTAATATGATGGCTTCTGGTAAGCTTAAAGCTAAAATAGAAACTGGAAACCGAGAGACCAAACGCTTTAGAGAACAAGCAGGTCCGTCGGGGTCTAATAGATCCGCATATGATAGGGTAGACGATATGGCCAGAGTAATTAAAGAACTATCTAATAAAATATCAAGAATGGAGCTCGAACAGGCCAAAGCTGATTCTTTCCCCAAAAAGGATTTCAAGAGGAACCCCAACCCCCCGAACCAGCAAAGACAAATAAAAAACGAAGATCAAAAAATACAATCTCCCTTAAAGAACGAAAATTTTATAGGAACGAACGATTTTCAAGACTTCGGAAATTCGAATAATGATGTCACGAACTTTGGTGATGACTACACACAACCATATCTGACTCGAGAAGATTATGAAAAATCTCTAAACACGCAACAACCGTCGAATAAGGGTGAAGAAAGTGATCATACTGACCTTTGTGAATCTCAACAAGAAACTGAGATGATAATGGCTGAGATCCAACCCAAGTATAACTTAAGATCTAAGAGTAAACCCATCTCAACTGTTCAACCCAAGAAAATCCTCCAAAGAGGTCAAACTTATGAGCCTACTCCGGAAGAGAACTTATTACCCAACAGAAAAATGAAAGTAGTAAGCACACAAGAGTTCGAAGTGGAAAAAGTTGAGACTCAAGCGCAAGGAACCGAAACAGCTAATAAAATTACATCTTCAACCAGGACCATGAGTAATAAAGCGGTCCAGACGAATAAGTCGGAAAGAAAGGATTCAGAAGTCTCAAACAAAGAAACAGACAAGGTGAGTGGAGCTTTCAGTTTTGAAAACGAGATGAATAAAATTAAAATACCAATCCCTTTGGTAGAATTAACAAAAAACCCCGTTTATCGGAAGCAGATTACCAAAGTGATGGGTGTCTCTGAGCTAGAAATCCAGTCTGATGTTTTAAACCTGGAAGATCAAAAACCTAACATCACTTTTAGTCCCCATTTTGAAGGGGCCAAAGACACCATTTCTCCCTTTTATATCACTTTAAATGTGTATTATCAATTGCTACATAACTGCATGTTAGACTCTGGAGCCTCTCATAACGTTATGCCTAAGATTATTATGGACAAATTGGGTCTCCAGATCACTAGACCCTATGGAGATCTTTATTATTTTGACTCGATAAGGGTTAAGTGTATGGGGATGATAAAATATTTGGTAGTTACCCTAGCGCAGGTCCCAGTTAAGAGTATCATGATGGATGTGGTTATTGCAAATATTCCCCCTAAGTATGGCTTACTGTTGTCTAGGTCATGGGGAGCCAAGTTGGGGGGTTCTCTTCAATTGGACATGACATTCGCCACAATCCCTGTGTTTGGTGGTCATTTTACTCAGTTTTACAGAGAAACGAGATTAGCATATACGGTTAGCGACCCTCAAAACCCGAACAATTTCCCTATTTACATTGCGGATCAAGATTTAGGAAATTGTATCTTATCTTTCGATGATGGTTTAGATGGTTGTCTTGAGGAAAATGATATAGAGCAGGAAGAGTCAAGTTACATGACAGAAGATCTGTGTAGCACCGATGTCTGGAAAATGTATTTTGACGGTGCCTCATCTTCTGAAGGGGCCGGTGCAGGAGTGCTTTTAGTGGCTCCCGAAGGTAAATTTGTTGTTCTTTTTTCCTACCGATTGCAGTGGGATATTGATTATACTAACAACGTATGTGAGTACGAAGCGTTGGTTTTAGGATTAGAAGCTGCTAAAAAGATAAAAATAAATAACTTAGAGGTATATGGAGATGCAGAGTTAATATTCAAACAGATAAATCGACAGTACCAAGCCAAGCATCCCAGATTAAGATCATACAGGAATTGTGCCTAGGATCTCATGGAAAAAAAATTCTCGTCTGTAAATGTACATTTCATCCCACGCGCAGAGAATTTACATGCTGACGCATTGGCTAAAGAAGCTTCAACCTTCTCTCCTCCCAAGAATTTCAAATTGAAGTATCACATTGAAATCAGACACAGACCATCTATACCAGACAATATCCAACACTGGCAGGTCTTTGAGGATGACGAACAAATTAAGAAATTTCTCGAAGCAGTGGGCGAATTATCCGAAACACATGCAGACCAAGAAAATCAAAATGACCCGATATAAGGCCTCCTGCTACTTTGTGTGCATATAAGGCCATAGATTGGGATCCCTGCTAGATGCAAGAGGAAAGGGTTTGAAGAAGGCATTGGAGGCATTTAGTTTCTTGTATCATTAATATAAAGGGATTTTCCTGGAGGATATTTTGACTGAGAAGCCTGTGCCTAGTTTTACCATTAAGGCCTTTGATATTCCAAGAGATGACCTTCATGAGGAATGTGGGGGGTTGGGTAGGAACTTATCTTTCATCAAGGTAAGGTAGCCTGAGTTAACCAAAAACTCTCCCAGATATTTAAGAAGTTGTTTTTTTCTTTGCCAACCTCTTTTTATTTTTCTTTAGGTTTTTAGGTTGAGCAGAGGAAGAGGATTTAATTCTTGTAGAAGGAACAAAGGGCATACCTTTTATTTTTGTTGTTGATTTGCTAAGAATTTTATTATGAACCAGTGAGTCCTTTAGAAGCTGACCCTATTTCTCAACAATTGAATTCAAGTCCTGATGATAGTAGGAAGAAGAAATGGACTTTAGGTCAAGAACCCCAAGGTCCATTTCCTTGTCATAGCAATAGCAAGGCAATAGCTTAACCTATAATGTACCCAGATTTTCTACAGGAATGTACCCAGATTGCGGAAGAGGAAATGCATTATTATAAAGTGGGGACTCTGCTCGGGCTTTCCCGAATGGGGTGCTTTTCATCTCATGGAGCCTCATACCAAGTGGCATGTGCTTAAGCACTGTTGAAAATGATGAAAATGTTAAGGTAGTTTCAAGCTTGAGTGGGTATCATGAGCTTGTCTAATGATTGTCTAATGCCATCAACTCATCCAGATTCTTTTGTAACGACTCTTCTTCAGACATCCTGGTGGCATGTGCAGCTAACAATCTGGGTATCAAGAACTCTGCTAGGACCATCAAGGCTAAGAAACCCATTAGATAAATACCAGACAAACCAAGCCAAGTATCTCTTATCAACTAGAACTGCACTATTAGGATTCCCATGTAAACTACACCCCATGTTCATAAGCAGCGTTTGTTCATCAACTAGAGTATGGGTGTTCATCAAAAATAGCAGGGTTTGTTCTTATAGTGGAGCATCACCATGCAACGTATCTTTGTTCCCAAAACCAATGGGACCATAATCTTAGTCTTACCCCAACAGAATGGGACCGTGTTGAGTAATTTTTTGAATAGTCGACCTTCACTTTGTTGCTAGTTCAGTGAGTTGATTTTGAAAGAAGTTGACTAACTCTTATTCTATTTCATCATGTTCTGCCACATTGTTGCCCTGTCTATCTTTTGAAGATGTGATGTGATTGTGACGCCTTCATTGAATGATAGATCTATGGAAGAATTTTGTGTTTTTTCCCTCTTTGAGAAAACAGATTCTTCTTTGCCTTCATGATTGATTGTGGGTTAGCTTAGCTTATTACCATTGAGTGTGGATTAGCTTATCTTATTACCATTTATTTCCATTACTTGAATATGGAAATTAGTACAAAACTAACTATGAGTACAACTTCCTGATATGAGTAATGTATCTGATTATGAACTATTGATTACACTGGTTTGAATCTCTCATTGTGTAGTAGCCAATGATATTGCTTCCCATTAATTCCATAACATTCCATATTGTGAATCTCATCCTGGTACCAGAACAATGATCACTATAAGGAAGCAAGTCCATTGAATAGGTATACTACTAATCTCTTCCCTATTTGTCCAATTACAGTTAAAGGTTGTTGTATGAGCTATAACATAAGGTCATGAAGCAAACAACATGAATGTTAACTACAAAGGCCAATATATAATAAGAAATAAAGGCAATATCTTAACCTGTAATACAAGGGAAATAGAGCCATTCCATTACTATGATATCAGTAATACAAGAACAACTTAGCTTAATGTTCAACAAGGTGATATCATGTTACCTATTTACCATCATCAATACGTATTGTGATATTAATCGTATCTCTTATTAACTACATGGGATGTCACTAGAAAGCAATGGCACTAAGTATCAACACTTGTATTACACTTGTATGTGATTCCAATGCTTGTGTAAATACAAAGGGTAATAGATCACCATATTCAACTAGTATCTTATCCAAAGGTTAATAGAACATTATCTTAACTAAATGATTGGGTAAATACAAAGGGTAATAGATCATTAACAAGTGTCTTTCAAAGGGTATACTCTTATCCAATACAGATGGGTTTTACTTACTCTGATTAAGAGAGAGCTAAAGCAATGGAATCGGATTCATATCTTACCCGTATGAGCTATGTGAATATTACAATATAGTTAAGAGTGTAGAGTCTCAATCTAAGGTATAGGCCACTAATCACAAGAATTGTTGAAACGTTTGACTTTCTAAACGAAGATGTAAGTTCAAATTGTATTTTTTACTTTCTTGAATGAAGATGCAAGTTCAAATTGAATTTTTTACTTTCTTGAATGAAGATGCAAGTTCAAATTGCATTTATGCTATGAGCTCTACATTGTGTTCTTATCAATTTTCTTGGTTATCGTTAATTTTGTTCTATTTCTAAGTCTTCATACTTTTAAGCCCTTCTTTGTTGAAAATGGAAGCTAGCTTGACTTTTGGAGGAATTGTAATTGGTATCGCAGTCCATGGCATTGGAGTTCGACATTTGGATTTAAATGTGTTATTTCTTATTGTTCTGTAAATGAGACATTAACATGAAATGTTCACTACTTGTGTCTTTTTGTTAAGTGCAAAGTATTGTAACATATTTTAGTTGTGGGAATAATTGCAGTGGACATTTTCCCCGTGTTTCAAGGTTTATTTCTATCTGTTGTGCGTGATATTTTGTAGATTTTAAAACGGTTATTTCTTCTAGATTTGTAAATGAGGCTTTGACATGAAATATTGATGTCTTTTATCAGTTTCGCTATCAATGCAAAGTGACTGTTACATATTTCGATGTATCTATTCTGGAGGTTGAGGGAATGACTACAGTGAATATACTGACTATGTTTCAAAGTTTGTTTCTATTTGTTGAGTGCTATATTAATGCAGATTATTCATAACATATTACAATGTAATATGTTATAACATATTACATTGTAATATGTTATAACAAATGCACTGATATTAAAATTGAAAACATATATTATCCGAATTATAACATATGCACAAATATTAAAACATATGTACAGATATTATACATATGCACATATATTAAAATTGAAAACAAATTGTAAATTTGTATAAAACAAACTGTAAATAGTAAAATGTATTTAAAACTATTCTTTCTTCTAACTTTGTAAATGAGGCTTTGACATTAAATATTGGTCCATCTTTTATCAATTTTGCTATCAATGCAAAGTGACGGTTACATATTTCGATGTATCTATTCTGGAGGTTGAGGGAATGACTTTAGTGAATATACTACCTATGTTTCAAAAATTGTTTCTATTTGTTGAGTGTTATATTAATGCATATTATTCATAACATATTACAATGTAATATGTTATGGTAATATGTCTTAGTGTTCAGGATATAAGAGCTAGTTATACCAAAGGTCTTATTTGGATCACATACTTTAAGCGAATGGGTTAATATATCACATATATAGAATGATAAGTTTATTAAGAGTCATCTAATTCAAGTAACTTTTATGCCTACTACTTCTCTCCCATACTCCTCTTACATTTTTTATCCTATGTCCAAAATTGTTGTCGTCGTGATTGCAAAAGTCTTAAGTCTCAATTATAGTTTTATAATGGATACCATTGTTTTTGAGTTTCCTAGTAGCCTTGTCACACCCCGAGAATCAATCCTTCATAAAGTTTGACTTATGCAAGTTCTTGGCAAATAGAATGCACCAACAGTTTTTAGATTTTAGGGGTATCAGGTCATTCATGTACCAATCTCACTTGATCCATATGTTAATCCATCAAAACTACTCATATATGGGTTATTTTAAGTCTAGGATGGTGAATGACCAGCCAGCATGTTGCTCTCCCAACCATTGAGTGGTTGCCTATGGTAAGAGAACATGTCACCAGTGAAGGTTTTTTGCAATATGTAAACTCGTTTATGTCTATATTAGACTTTATTATCCACAATGAAGTATTTGTTATAGTTATTGCTTTCGTCAAAGGGTCACTACAATTGCAAAAGGACACCAGAGTGGGAGACTGGTTCGTTTTTGAGCAGTTTACTATGATAAGAGTCTATGGTTTTGAAGAGGAGCCATATTAAAAGTGAGTGTTGAATTTGGTTGTTCTAGAGACTGAAAAAAGGTGAAATTCAGTCATTTGTTGACTACAAAGCCAACCATATTACATTAAATGTTGATCAAATGAATTTCAAGAATAAAACAAATCTACACAGGTAGGTCACTGATGTCTTACACAGAGATGTGACCAAGACTCGTGCCAATATGAAGAAATTGAAATAGGCATTAATCAAAGTGGAGAAATAGTTGAGGTAGGATAAAATGGTTACTACAGCAAGGAATTCCAGAATCAACAATCTGTAAAATAAGATTTATAACTTATGATACCCTAATATTACATAAGTAAAAATGGATTTATAAATTGAATTCCTGAAGATATGAAATTTTTATAAAATACAAAATGTTTGAAATAAAAAGTTGGATAGTTTTATAAGAAAAATTAAGTTGGTTAAACAAATGCTTGGTGTATTTATAAAACTGATATAAGTTGGTTAAATAAATGATTAAACATGATTGTGACTTTGTTGCGGGGGGGCATCCCT
>SNQJ01S0017523.1:23149-96781 GCA_010110895.2 Picea sitchensis | reverse complement strand
AGGAATCTCACGGCTCAAGCAGAGAAACAATGGAACTCATTCCCTCAGGTTCCTAACCTGATAAGCAATCACATATGCATCATAATCCTATTGTAGAATATTTGCTGGGGAGCCAGTATTTGCAAGGTATTAAATCTTTGTTGAGTAGATTCATGTCAGAACCAATATCTAATAGAGCATTGGGGAAAAATATTTCTCCTTCAATTTTTGTAATAATTTCAATGTGATATTTCTGATACTATATAGTCAAGATTTTCATAACATCTAAGCCCTGTAACTGGTCAAAACTATGACTGGTGATGTTTGGATTACCTTCCTGATCTGTTGGCACATTCTCAAGAGGAGGAGGAAACAATGTCATTTGTTCTTTTAGATATTTTATTTCTTGGTGGGCCCAAGAATCTACTTTGTATGAGTCCTCAGGGGTTTCTTCCCATCGATAAAGCTTGAGACGGATCTCTGCAACTTATTTATTTAGATAAAACACTTCTTTGGCTAAGTCGGTTAGAGAAGGATTCTGGATTTTGGTTTCTTTTTTATGTCTCATGAAATATTTAGTATTTCTTTCAAATGAAGCATTTAATAATAAAGGCTTCGTACCTGTTGAGGAGGAAACTCCTGGAATCTTTTGCTTTTGTTCCAAAGTCATTGTGTTCAGAAAGGATTCCAATAGGGCTTTATTCATTTCTCCTCCTGGTAAAGCTTTGATCTAGGCCAACATTTGAGCATCTTGGTCACCTGTGTCTTGCCACATGCATAATTTCAGTTTTTCTCTGTGCTTTGGAGAATCTGTTGTCGAATCTGATTCAGAAGATTTTTCACATAAACAAAAGTTAGGATCATTGCAATGGCAATTATGAACCATATAGATTTCTTCATTATATGAAGCATACTCAGAATCAGAGGTATATGTGGACTCAGAGCAACATCCTTCATGTAGAAGATGAAATTCTTTTCTTTTAACAAAAGGATGGTGAGGGCACTGGTTTGTATTATGATCATTTTCCGCACATCTGTTACAGTGAGCTCTGTGTATTAGTTGTTTTTATGTTTTAGTGTTGGCCTTTTGTTGTTCCTCGTGGGCCTTTTGTGCAGATACCTTTCCTTTGGAATTTATGGATTCTTTTCCATATGGACATGAGCTTGCAATGTGACCAGGTTTTCCACATGGCTAGCATTAGACTTTCTGTCTTTCCTGAGTGGAGTGCGTTTTGAGCCTTATGTCTTCAGGATTATAGTAGTGAGTAAATTTTTTGGCTGGATTCCATCTATCTCTTGCTGTCTGCCTGTCTTGTTTATATTTGCTTGCCTTTTTCCAGGGTTTGACGAGGTCAGTTAAGTAAATTCTATATTTTTCACAGATGGATTTACTATCTAGAAGATGAGACAATTTTTGGATGGACTTGTGGACTTTCATATTTGTACATAACCCTACTAAGGATTTTGTAATGAGTGAGTAAATTTCACACGAAGTATACATTTCGTAGGGCAATTTGAACACTTCTTGCTTTTTAAGATATTCAACAAATTTGCTAGGAATGGAAGCAAGGTAAACTTGTTTACATAAGATATTTTGGTTGTATTTTACTTCATATATCCTCTGGGTCCATTCTCTACGAAAATCTTCATATTCAGACATCTTTCTACATTTGATGTTCATTAAGATCAGTTCATGTTTATCAGTAAACTCTTCTTATGTTCCACATCAATGCTCTAGGATTAGTGTGGTAAGGGCTCCATTCATGTTGCTTTGTGGAGTTCCATTGAGGTGATAGACTATATCTCCTTGTTCATCTCTGAGTACTTTTGCCTTCATTTTGGCTATCATTATTGGGGAGGAGATAATTTCCCACCATTTTGTCAAAGTTCCCATAAAACATTGGATTAGGGACTTGCATGCTTCTATCTCCTTTTTTCCCTTCATACACATAATTCTAGAAGAAACATGCATCCTATCAAGCAATTGGCGAATCTGGCCAACTGACAATCCATCTATATTCCATTTGAGAAACCAATCTTCTCCAAATTTTTGTGTATCAGGAAATTTTCCTTTGCTGAGAAGATCGGGTGTAGAGGGTTTGTTGACATGGTGAGGAATATTCTCATATGAAGGTCGTTGAATGAAAACCAGAGATAAATTTGGATTGGTAGAGGAAGACGACTCAGGGTCTTCGTTCAGGAAGTGAGTTAGGAATTTTTTTTGAGTTGTTTTTTCTTCTGAGATATATACAACAGAAATAATGGATATTGAAGAGTGGGGAAGAATGAAATACTGAGGAATAGGTTTATCAGGATGGGTATCTTTCTCTTGTATTTTTAAGAGAGTCTTTCCTACTACTGAAAATGCTTCTCCTAGTTCTTCCATTAATTCCTCATGGGTTTTAGCAAAATCATTTGTTTCTTGCTTTACTAACTCTTGAGTCTTTTCAACACAGTCAGTGATGTCTGTTACTATTCTATTCAACTGATTTACATACTAGACTATTGTATTTGTAGAGACTTGTAAATCTCTAATTTGTCCTTTTCTGGCATAATCATTTGTCACAAAAGTGTGTGTAGCCATTCCTCTTAGGGATGTATTAGTCCAATTTACTTGTTCGGACACAGGTTGTATCTTCTTTTCTAAACCAGATAATTGGGTAGTTTCATCTGCTAACATTAAAGGTACAACCCTGGTTTTTTGCTACCATATTCAAGGATAACGCCTTTGAAAGGTGGAAAGGTAGATGTGGATTCAACTAGTTTTCCTTCAATATTCTTCCATTCATGCCGGGAAGAACTTTCTTTTCCTGTTTCAAGCATTTGAATTGTAGGATTTTGCATCTTTTGTTTCCAGACATAGAAAGCAATCCAAAGATTGTTTTCAGAAATAAATGCCTGCCATTCTTGAGATAGACAGGTTTTTTCTTTGTTAGGGACAGAGAGGTTAAACTCATTTGACTCTGGATGAGTAAAAATATCCCAATTTAGCATTTTCTTTATCCATTTCTCTTCAATAGTGTTTTTTGGACACCCCATCATTATAGAGTGAAATTTATGGATTTCAGAAATAGTTGGTCTTTGGAAGGTTGGAGGTAATGGATTATTAAACCTACAAGCGAGAATGACTTTGTCACATTGTTTTATATATCCTAGGCCATATTTGGGAGACCCAGTTGGTCTCATGCCTTTATAAACATCTTGGAGTCTAGGATCTAATGTCTCAATGGAGGGAATATGATGAATCATGAGACAAGCTATGGGATCAGAATGTGTAAAGTTTAAAAACAACAAATCAATGAAGATACAAACATGTATCGAGAAGTCTTCGCTCAGCACTAGGATCCACACCAATATAACCATTTTCATGACCAACTTGTTGAATAAAAGTTATTATTGGGGCCTATCCCCTTTCATGTCTTATTGGCCGACAGTGTTGCTAGTCGATTTCCGTGGGTTCATGTCACGAACTCTACTTTGTACAAATGTTTGTCTCCCACTTATAAATAAGCATCTTGGAAAATCAGAGAACTTCTATGACTTATGGCGTGGTTTGACCCACATTTGCAAGATACTTTTGATACGTGTAAAGTTGTGTAGGACCTTGGTCGGATGGGTCTTGCATGTTCTCTCCACCAAGTGTAAAATTAAGAGAAATAAATCTTTAAAGTAGATTTGATTTTGGCAGGATAGTTTGGATTTTTCCTAGGATAATGATTCCTTTCTCGAAGAATTTTGTATATAAGGAGAAGGGAAGCTCATTAGAAGGAATTCAAAGTTAGAAGTTTGCAAGTCTGAGTCTGCTAAGCTCCCTCTCGTTGATCTTTGAGTATTTTTGTCTTAAGTTGCTTTGATAAGCTTGCGTGATTCTGGCTCAACCAACACAAACCTAAAGTGGCATAAGCATATAGGTCTATGTCTATCTATGTATGCCAATGAGCAATATGAGAAATCTGTGTGCTCTCATATAAGTCTGTAATCCCATGTCGATTTGGCTCAAAATAATAAAATCATCTTTCGCATATCTTTGAATCTCTACCTTGTCTATGTGTTATGTTTTTCTTATGAATCACTGAAGGTTCATCGGAACTTCACTGGAGAAATTGATGCCCAAAAATTCACTAAGAATTTAGATAGGAGTTCACTTAGGTCCTGGAGCGTTGTGAGTAAGTCCCGCTAGGCAAGAAGCCACTAAGGGTAGTTGAGGCGTTGGGTTGTTTGAAGGTCCAAACTGGTTTCTTCTTAGGTTCACCTAGGGGATTTTTCTAGGTTCAAGCTGAGTTAGAAGAAGGAAAGCATCAATAAAGCATAAGAGAATTGGCAAGAAGAACATTTCAAGCTTCATTCTCCGTCCGAGGAAGCCTCGATGGTGCCGGTGCACAAAATTGGTATCAAAACCATATATCACCGGGTATTTACTGACTTATATCTCTTTATCTTTCTATGGATCGCTCTATGTATTTAAAATAATGTAGTGCTTGTACATTAGAGCCTCATCTCCTATTGTCCCCTTTTTATCAGAGCCTTCACAGAAATGCATGGTGGGATTTGTTGTTTTTAAACTTTACACATTCTGATCCCATAACTTGTCTCATGATTCATCATATGCCCTCCATTGAGGCATTAGATCCTAGACTCCAAGATGTATATAAAGGCATGAGACCACCTGGGTCTCCCAAATATGGCCTAGGATATATAGAACAATGTGACAAAGCCATTCCTACTTGTAGGTTTAATAATCCATTACCTTAAACCTTCGAAAGACCAACTATTTCTGAAATCCATAAATTTCACTCTATAATGATGGGGTGTCCAAAAAACACTATTGAAGAGAAATGGATAAAGAAAATGCTAAATTGGGATCTTTTTACTCATCTAGAGTCAAATTTTGTTTAACCTCTCTATCCCTAACAAAGAAAAAACCTGTATGTCTCAAGAATGGAAGGCATTTATTTATGAAACCAATCCATGGATTTATTTCTATGTCTCGAAACAAAAAATGCAAAATCCTGCAATTCAAATGCTTGAAACAGGAAAAGAAAGTTTTTCCCGACATGAATGGAAGAATCTTGAAGGAAAACCAGTTGAATCCACATCTACCTTTCCACCTTTCAAAGGAATTATCCTTGAAGATGGTAGCAAACAAGCCAGGGTTGTACCTTTAATGTTAGCAGATGAAGCTACCCAATTATCTGGTTTAGAAAAGAAGATACAATCTGTGTCTGAACAAGTAAATTGGACTAATACAAACCTAAGAGGAATGGCTAGACAAACTTTTGTGACAAATGATTATGCCATAAAAGGACAAATAAGAGATTTACAAGTCTCTACAAATATAATAGTCCAGTCTGTAAATCAATTGAATAACATGTTAGAATATAGAAGATTGTGCTCGTTTTACCATTGACAATATCACTATTGTCACCCAACCATAGGCCGAAGCCACCCTCCGAGCACCTTAACCTTGACTAAGAATTACTCCGAAAGCAAACCCTAGGCTAGATAGCCAAACAAGGTGTAGTGCATCTTCCTCCAAGGATAGCGCACCAACAATAGCTGATCAGATAGTCCAAACCCTAGCCAAGAGACAGTCCAAGCCAAAATGTAACTGCTAGCTGCAACAGCTACACCAGTAACTCTCCTCCAAACCTGCGCACAAGACTGCAACTGTACTGCGCAGAACTGGCTCTTTGCAACTGCTGAGATGTGTCAAATGAGAGATTGGTGCCCTATATTTATAGTGGTTATGGCAGACTTACTGGGGTCTACTTCTCCTTCTGAGTACCTATCTGTTCAGTATATATTAATTCTTCTAGCTGACTTCTTCTCTTGGAGGCCAATAACCTAATACATATTATCTTCTTGAGTCGACAAGTCTTCTAGGGTTATTAGCCAACTCATTAGGGTTTCTCTTGCTTTCTGGAGTCTTCTATTCTCGTCAGGTTTACATGCGGAGGTAAATACCTCCCACAACTACCATAATATCAACACTCCCTCCTATCTAGGGAGGTATTACAGTTAATGGTCTTGAGCACAAAAACATACCATTCACCCGGTAGCAATCTAGTGAGGTATTTAATGCTAATGGTCTTGAGCACAAAACATACCATTCACCCCAGAGTATCAACATAGTCATCTAGACTATCTCATGACTAGATCATGAGCACTACCATCACCATCAATGTCATCATCGTGATCATCTCTAAAACCATAATTTCCATCCGAGTAGTCGACATGATGTTGCATAAGTCACTCACTCAATAGCATGATACATGGTCCATTCTTTTAATCTGTACATACGTCCTAGAATAGTAGATGTTTTGAACCATTTTTCGCCTAGGAAATCTCTGTCCTTTGATCATCCATGTAGCTGATAATCATTTCCAAACATGGTCTTCAAGGCAATCAGAATAAAAATAGAACACAACTGGGTCTATACATAGTAGTACATAATCCACATAATCTGGTACACTACTACACTAAGTAGTAAACAAGTAATTTGATTATAACGATAGTCACAATAAATGGAACACGTCCGCTATAGTAGTATACATCTACTATCATACAATCTTAAGCAAATAATCATCCGATATCAACCTGCACATAAACAATGCTATTATATAAATTGAATCATTTGGTCCAATCTTTCACTCACATCCGCGGAGATCCGAAAGAATATCTGCCCTCAAAAAAAAGGTAAAACAACAATGATGAGATATCTAGACTATTCTTCAAGCAAGGAAGAATGATTGTCCTATCTTCTGAACTTTGGACCATTCCCCACCCTGGGCCATTCTTCCTACACTAATCAAAGTCCACCCTCGAGAGAATGTATAAACCCTAAGGAATGCATGTCCCTGATTGTTGAGCCTGGACCATTCTCCACCCTGGGCCATTCCTCATACACTAATCAAAGTGCACCCTAGAGAGAATGTATAAACCCTAAGGAATGACTATCTGGACCAGTTCCTCTATTAACCACAAGAGGAAAAGATTGTACTGTATCAACCTCCAAAACAGACCATTCCTCATGTTAACCACAATGAGAAATCATTGTCTCACGAGGCAGGCTAGTCTTCTTGAGTAACCCTCAAGAAGAGAGACTACCCTAGACCACTCCCCATGTTAAACACAATGGGAAGTTGTTGTCTACGATACATAAAAAATCTGGACCATTTCCCATGTTAACCACAATGGGAAATCACTGTCCGTCATGAATCTCAATCCACTTTCCGAACATGAAAGAATCTGCCCAACTGGGCTATTTTTCAATCTCGAAAAATAAATGTCTTCAATAATATTTTCAGTGCTCCCTCCCAACTTGGGATTTAGATCTTCCTTTTTCAATAAGGAAGTAGTCTCCACGAGCTCGAGCTTGAGTATGAAAACTCTTACCAAGATGTCTTCTTATCTTCTCATCTGTGGGGATATGTATCAGAGAACCACTTTCTCCTTTCTGGACTTCATTCATGGATAATGTAATGCTTGATTTCAAATGTACTTCAGTCTGGAACACTAGTTTTTCTTTGTTGCTCTGATCAATAGAGTATATCTTTGTTGGAAAACTAAAACATATCCATGTGGCACTTCTTCTGTCATTATGATAGCTTGTCATGGATTGGAAATCCATCATCCTGATCTTCTGAGTAATCATTTTGATACAATATCTCTGTTATAGAGATTCTTCACCACACTTTTGCTATGCATTGGAGGTTCTCCATCAAGTTTTCTTCCATCTGTATACAAGGATCTCTTCCTGGTATGCCTCGAGGTCTTGAGGTTTCTCTTCATATGTTCTTTGTTCAATTTCTCTAGAGAACAATCTTTTCATTCATCTTGATGTAGAACTCCAACCCATAGATGGTATAATGACTCATGTAGAGGTATTTCTAGTTTACCAGAGTGAGCAATAATCATAGTCTTCTCCCTCCATCTGGGAGAACCTCTAGTTCTGGATATTGCAATGCTTTCATTCATAAGTCTTCCATACAATGTTCTTCATCACAACTTTCAGTTCTACTTGATTGCTTTCATATCAGGATGGTAATCTTGTGATTCTCGATATAATGACTGGTTGTTCAGGCTTCTCTTCTTTCTTGGAATCTTCATGTTATTCCTCATGTTTTTCTTTGAATCTTGGGTCCATGGAGTTTCTTATAGATTCCATGCACTAAAGTTCCACTTCTTTCTTTCATCATAGGATCACGGATCTGGATGGACAACCAGGCTTCTCTTCTGAACATGTACTGTCTTTCATGGCTGCTACCATGAATATATACTTCATAAACTTCAATGGATCATAGGATTAGCTCCATCCTAATCCTTTCTTCATGTATGAGTGCATATAATCGGCTCCCTCCATCTAACAGAGTCCACGCTTCCATCTGCATCCTTATTTTCTTTTGCAGAGTCCACGCTTATGTCTTGATGTCTTCTACAAAACGTCATAAGTCTTTCTCCAATTTCCTCTTGATTGCTGACTTATTTCTGTCTTTGCTTCTTCTAAGTCTCTTCATGATCGATTCGTCTTATCTTGCAATATCTTCCACATGATTTGTATTTCATCCTTTCATGTCTATTATCTAATGATATCCATCCTTATCTTGTTGTTCTTCCATAGGTATAGTTCTTCTTGGAACACATTATCTTCCAAGAGATAGATATACAAGATATGTACAAAGACGACGTAAGCAAGATATGTATAGGAAATAAGAAGAGTATTATTACCTTTAGAAGAAGAAGTCTCTTCCATCCTGCTTAGTCTTCTTTGTAGGTTCCTTTTCTTTGGAAACTGATGCTTCATGTTTCTCCTTCCTTTTCTTTAGCTCAGGAAAATGATTCTTGAAGTGACCATGCTTTCAACAGTTGAAGAATTGTACTTCTAAAATGCCTTTCTCTTGATTTGGCTTCCTCCTTGAACCAAACTTTATTTTGTTCTTGAAGTTCTTGAATCTTGTTGTGAAGGCTTGATCATCATACTTCTTTTGGGGTTTATCTTTTTCACTGATCCTTTATTCTTCTTGAGCACAAAAAGTCCAAAGTTCTTCAAATGTCCGATACTCCTTTCTTGTGTTCATGCTTGCGGCAAATGCATCCCACGTCTTGGGAAGACCATTGAGTATTATGTTTACCAATTCCTTTTCTAAGATGATATCTCCAATAGCTTGTAGTTGATCTATGAACTGAGAGGTCTTCACAAAGTATGATGTTATGCTTTCGTTATCTTTCATCTTCATGTCGCGGAACTCATTCTTCAGACTCATTACTTATCCAATGTTTCTAACTTAGAAGAGGTTTGTTAGGGCATCGTACATCTTCTTCGATGAGTCAATATGGGAGATTTAGGGTATCAAGTGGTATTTTATAGAATCCACTATGATACTCATGGCTCATGGCATTGATGTCAACATCTTTGAACTTCTCCATAGCTGCAAGGTTCTGCGGTTCCTTCTCTTTTTCTTCTTCAAACTCTAGTTTCATGATCTTTCCTTTCATGATATCCAACAGTTTATTCTTGGCAAGGATGAGGTCAATCCTTGTCTTCCACGCTCCGAAGTTAGAATCTCCCTCTAACTTGTTCTCCGACTTCACAGAGTAAGTCATGGCTTCTTTGACTTGGTCAACCTTAGATTTGACAAAAAATTCAAACTTCATGTCTTGGCTTTATGAGAGTACCAGGAGATGCACTAGGCTAGGGTGCACTGATCTATCCGAAGATTAGGTCAATCCCTTCATTTAAGGTGCCTCAACAAGAGGATTAATATTTCTACAACTGCACTTGCTAATAACCCTAGCTACAGTGTCTTAGAAGCTACTCCTTCTAGTAACCCTAGCGGAAGTTCCTCAATGAGCTCAATATCCTAGCGGCTATGCTTTCTTCCAGTGTTTAGACTGAATGAAGGAGGTGTGGGCCCATAACCTGTTAGAATATAGAAGATTGTTCTTGTTTTACCATTGACAATATCACTATTGTCACCCAACCATAGGACGAAGCCACCCTCCGAGCACCTTAACCTTGATTGAGAATTACTCCCAAAGAAAAACCTAGGCTAGATAGCCAAACAAGGTGTAGCACATCTTCCTCCAACGATAGCGCACCAACAATAGCTGATTAGATAGTCCAAACCCTAGCCAAGAGATAGTCAAAGACAAAATGTAACTGCTAGCCACAACACCTGCACCAATAGCTCTCCTCCAAACCTACGCACAAGATTGCAATTGTACTATGCAGAACTGGCTCTCTGCAACTACTAAGATGTGTCAAATGAGAGACTGGTGCCCTATATTTATAGTGGTTATGGCAGACTTACTGGGGCCGAATTCTCCTTCTAGGTACCTGTCTGTTCAGTATATTAATTCTTCTAGCCAACTTCTTCTCTTGGAGGCTAATAACCTAATACATATTATCTTCTTGAGTCGACAAATCTTCTAGGGTTATTAGCCAACTCATTAGGGTTTCTCTTTCTTTCTGGAGTCTTCTATTCTCATCAGGTTTACACATGGAGGTAAATACCTCATGTAGCTACCATAATATCAACATAACAAAGTAACATACATCACTGAATGTGTTGAAAAGACTCAAGAGTTAGTAAAGAAAGAAACAAATGATTTTGGTAAAAACCATGAGGAATTAATGGAAGGACTAGGAGAAGCCTTTTCAGTAGTAGGAAAGAATCTCTTAAAAATACAAGGGAAAGATAGCCATCCTAATAAACCTATTCCTCAGTCTTTCATTCTTCCCCACTCTCCAATATCCATTATTTCTCCTGTATATATCCCAGTGCTGAGTGAAGACTTCTCGGTACATTTTTGGATCTTCATTGTTGTCTTCTTCCTTTTGAAGAGTATAGTTGATTATGATGACCCAAGGTAATTTTTCATTTATGAACATCTGCATGAAACTTGCATTGGAGATTTGACTTAGACGATGGATGTTGTCTGATAAATCCATTTGGTTTACAAACTGCAAATTGTCTATGATGTCTGGATTGATTTCACTTGGGTTTAGGCCAAATTATTTCCACCATGCTTCAAGCCATTCGAGTTCGGGATTGGTGTTAGCTCTGAAAGTAATTGAAAATTTTATCATATAGTCGTAATATTTGTACCAGTCACTCCATAGGCACATGTGGTCCCACATGGCTTGGTACTGATGATAATTAATATGAAAAATACTTTGGGATGGGTCCTGTTGTGGCCAAGACTACAAGGATCTCATCTGATTTATAACAAAATAGGAGTGGTCCGGTGTAGTCTGCCACTGTTGGGAATGCTAACAATACCATCTTGTGAATGTATAACATAGCCTTGTTATATCTCCCATTTCTATCATTTTTTCTCTGGCAGCGAGGGTAGGTGCTTGATGCATTCGACCTATCAGATGTTGTGGTGGAATTACATGGATGCTAGTATTAGAAGAAAACCCTGGGAGTTTGAACTCGACACTTTCAGACCATCTTAATTCCTAGTGAGGTATCCAATTTTGGTGGTATTCTGTCCATTCAAGGTTATCATCAACATACTTAGTTAGGGGTCTATTATTTAGGTCATCCCAGGTTTCTATAATGATTAGGATTTTGGGTATAGTTAGGAAAAATACAGTATTTATCTGGGGTTTTGAGATAAAAGGAAGTATCTTTTTATAAGGGGAGTCATTGCTTATAAGACTATGGATGGTGAGAAAATAGGCTGGATGACCTAGAGACGTCCTTCCGGACCCATGTGGTTCGACAACTGCAAGGAAAGGATTTCCTAAAACACAATCCATAGGGATATGAACCAGGAGGAATTTCATACCAAGAGAACACTAATCAAACCATATTAAAGCCTTAGGAACCTCAAAGCTAATATTGGTAGAGATATTTCATAATCCTACAGTAGAATATTTGCTGGGGAGCCAGTATTTTCAAGGGATTAAATCTTGGTTGAGTAGATTCATGTCAAAACCAATATCTAATAGAACATTGAGGAAAAATATTTATCCTTCAATTTCTATAATAATTTCAACATGATATTTCTAATACTAGATAGTCAAGATTTTCATAGCATCTAAGCCGAGTAATTGGTCAGAACTATGACTGGCGATGTTTCGATTACCTTCCTAATCTATTGGGACATTCTCAAGAGGAGGAAACAATGTCATTTGTTCTTTTAGAGATTTTATTTCTTGGTGGGCCCAAGAATCTACTTTGTATGAGTCCTCAGGGGTTTCTTCATATCGACCAGCTTGAGACGGAGCTCTGCAACTTCTTTCTTTAGATAAAACACTTCTTTGGCTAAGTCGGTTAGAGAAGGATGTTGGTGTTTGGTCTCTTTGTTATGTCTGATGAAAGATTTAGTATTTCTTTCAAATGAAGCATCTAAGAATAAAGGCTTTGTACTTGCTGAGGAGGAAACTCCTGGAATCTTTTTCTTTTGTTCCGAAGCCATTGTTTTAAAAAAGGATTCCAATAGGGCCTTCTTCATTTCTCCTTCTGGTAAATCTTTGATCTGGGCCAACATTTGAGCATCTTGGTCTCCTGTGTCTTGCCACATGCATAATTTTATTTTTTCTCTGTGCTTGGCAGATTCTGGTGTCGAATCTGATTCATAAGAATTTTCACATAAACAAAATTTAAGATCATTGCAATGGAAATGATGAACCATATATATTTCTTCATTAGATGAAGCATACTAAAAATAAGAGGTATCTGTGGACTGGGAGAAACATCCTTCATGTAGGATATGAACTTCTTATTTTTTAACAAAAGGATGGTGAGGGCATTGATTTGTATTATGATCATTTGCCCCACATATGTTACAATGATCTATGTGTATTAGTTGTTTTTATGTTTCAGTGCTGACATTTTTTTGTGCCTCGCGGGCCTTTTGTGCAGATATCTTTCCTTTGCAATTTCTAGATTCCTTGCCATTTGGACATGAGCTTGCAATATGCCCAGGTTTTCCACATAGCCAACATTGGACTTTCTATCTTGCCTGAGTGGAGTGCATTTTGAGCCTTATGTATTCAGAATTATAGTAGTGAGTATATTTTTTCGCTGGCTTCCATCTATCTCTTGTTATCTTCCTATCTTGTTGATATTTGCTTGCCTTTTTCCTGCGTTTGGCAGGGTCAGTTAAGTAATGTCCATATTATTCACAGATGGATTTACTATCTGGAAGATGAGATAATTTTTGGATGGACTTCTGGAATTTCATATTTGTACATAACCCTATTAAGGCCTTTGTAATGAGTGAATAAATTTCACCCCAAGTATATATTTCGTAGGGCAATTTGAACACTTTTTGCATTTTAAGATATTCAACAAATTTGCTAGGAATGGCGGCAAGGTAAACTTGTTTCCATAAGAGATTTTGGCTGTCTTTTACTTCATATATCCTCTGGGTCCATTCTCTGTGAAAATCTTCATATTCAAACATCTTTCTACATTTGATGTTCATTAATATCAGTTCATGTTTATCAAACAATTTTTCTTCTATTCCATACCAATTCTCTAGGATTAGTGTGGTAAGGGCTCCAATCATGTTGCTTTGTGGAGTTCCATTGAGGGGATAGACTATATCTCCGTGTTCATCTTTAAGTACGTATGCCTCCATTTTGGCTATCATTATTGCGGAGGAGATAATTTCCCACCATTTTCTCAAAGTTCCCGTAAAACATTGGATTAGGGACTTGCATTCTTCTATCTCAGTTTTTCCCTTTATACACATAATTCTATAAGAAACATACATCCTATCAAGAAATTGGCGAATCTGGCCGACTGAAAATCCATTTATATTCCATTCAAGAAACCAATCTTTTCCAAATGTTTGTGTATCGCAATTTTCCTTTGCCGAGAAGATTGGGTGCAGAAAATTTGTTGACATGGTGAGGAATATTCTCATATGAAGGTCATTGAATGGAAACTAGAGATAAATTTGGATTGGTAGAGTAAGACGGATCAGGGTTTTCGTTCGGGAAGTGAGTTGGGAATTTTTTCTGAGCAACAACACCATAGATTTTGTGCAGAATCACCATAGATTTTGTGTAGCAGCACCACAGAGGCTTCCTTCGACGAAGAATGAAGCTTGAAATGTTCTTCTTGCCAATGCTCGTATGCTTGCTCATACTTTCCTTCTTCGAACTTGGCTTGAACCCATAAAAATCCCCTAGGTGAACCCAAGAAGAAAACAGTCTGAACATTCAAAGAACTCAATGCCTCAACTTCCCTTAGCGGTCTCTTGCCTAGCGAGACTTACTCACAGTGCTCCAGGACCTAAGTGAACTCCTGTCCGACTTCTCAATGAATTTTCGGGCATCAATTTCTCGAGTGAACTTCCAACGAACCTTCAATGATTCATAAGCAAAACATAACACATAGACAAGGTAGAGATTCAGAGATATGCGAAAGATGATTTTATTATTTTGAGCCAAATCAGCATGGGATTATGGACTTATATGAGAGCACACAGATTTCTCATATCGTTCATTGACATACATAGACAGACATAGACCTATATGTTTTTGCCACTTTAGGTTCGTGTTGGCTGAGCCAGAATCACGTAGGCTTATCAAAGCAACTTAAGACAGAAAGACTCAAAGCTCAAAGAGAGGGAGCTTAGCAGACTCGGACTTGCAAACTTCTAACTTCGAATCCCTTCTAATGAGCTTCCCTTCTCCTTATATAAAAAATTCTTCGAGATAAGAATCATTATCCTAGAAAAACTCCAAACGTCCTGCCAAAATCAAATCTACTTTAAAGATTTATTTCTCTTAATTTTACACTTGGTAGAGAGAACATGCAAGAACCATCCGACGAAGGTCCTACACAACTTTCCACGTATCAGAAGTATCTTGGAAATGTGGGTCAAGCCATGCGAGAAGTCAGAGAAGTGCTATGAGTTTCCAAGATGCTTATTTATAAGTGGGAGACAAAGATTTGTACAAAGTGGAGTTTATGACGTGAACCCACGACTGGGACTAACGACGAATACGACATGAAAGGGGGCAAGCCCCATTAATAACTTTTATTCAATAGGTTGCTCATGAAAATGGTTATATCGGTGTGGATCCCACTACTGAGTGAAGACTTCATGACACTATAACTACCACAACCACATAAAAGTGAATAGGCATGATTCACACCTGCGTTGTATTTTAGCCTCTCCCACGTGATAATTATGAATCACACCTCCGATATAATTTAGCCACTCCAACACTGAATAAGTATAAATTTTTAATAACTCTCATTTGCATTGCATTCCTTTCAAGTTGATGTGTTTCAATTTATTCAAAATAAACTATGCCCATAATAAACTATAAAATGGGTTCAAATTAATCTTTTTTTTACATTAATTATATGGCTTATTAATTATGCATATTTTATATCAGATATCAGTTTTGCATTGGATATCCAGCTTTCACCCATTTATGTTAACATTTAATCACAAATAAAGTGGATATTGTTAGGCTTTCAAATTAACCAGTTTTTTCGTAATTTCTGTAGGTTGAATACTTTGCAAAGTTTGAGGATAGTGCTATATCCAGCAAACGCGCCTGGTCGTCCCCACAAACATGGAATGCTCTTATGTTGTGATGATTCGTTACAGGATCTTCTGGCCAAGCATAGACGTGATGCAGTAAGGAGCATGGGGTACGAAGCAAATCAGATACTTCGAGATCGTATCCATTGTTGTTTCAGAGTAATCAATGATTTAATGAAAAAAGTAGTGGAGCTACAATCCCAAATTGCTTTTACAGAAGGAGAGCTATCTAAAATCAATCTACAACATGACAAATTTAAATGTCCATGATATTTTTTTTAAGAGGTTAACCTATTAAAGACAGTGAAGAACACGGTGAGGGCTTAAGACAAATGTTATAGATGTGGAAACCTCAAAATTAGGGTTTCATGGACTACTTATTCGAACTCAAAATTAGGGTTTCATGGACCACTGATTCGAACTTATCACCGGGAGCGTTGAATTCAAAACCGAAAGCTCAGGGCGCATATTCGTCAGAGAGGCATAAATCCAAGCACGAACAAACAAACAAAAATCCAATCACAGAGACATATCTCAATTTAGCATAGGCGACATAACTCAGAAATCCTGGATTTACCTCAGAACCTGTCCGAGCGAAAGACACAAATCCAAGCACAGGAGACTTCTCTGGTCTCGATTTCGTTCTGCATTGGGACGATAGCCATGATATTACTACGCATCTTTCACATCGTCCACCTACGTTCTTCGCACCGTCGCCACTAACAGGCAAACAGATTGCAGTTGGCTCTGAAGTTGTAGAGGTGGGTAAAGGAAGAATTGGCAATCCAATTGCCTGATCGTATGTGCTCCTGCACACAGTACACACACCATTAACAATCAGCTTTTAGCTCATCTAATAATAATATTCAGAAGATACATAGTATTAATCCTAAGTTGATATGAAGTGCCCAAAAGTCCATCTGTGCTCGTAGGAGCCAACAACTACTACGTACAAGAAGAAAGCATTGAAGAGGAACCAAAAAAAAGTACAACCAAATATATACATTTGTTCTAGACAGGAATTAACTATGGCCTATAGAAGAGAAAAAAAAAAAAAAAATGAACGTTAATGGTCTCTATAGAAGCAATATTATGCACTCACAAATTTTTAATGCCCTTATATGAAAGCATATACCAAAGTGAAGATAAATCACACGACATGCACTCACAGCGCCTTAAGAGAATGGTTCAAAAGACATCAGGAAAAATGTATTCTTACCATCTGCAAATCAAATTAAAACACATTGCAACTTTAAGACTTATTACACAATCAAGAAATAATTATGCCCAAAGGTTTATACCTATTGAAGATGGGTACAATTATCTTTTAATTATAAAAACAAATTTTATGGCTAGCAATTGAAGATGTTGACATATTCTTAGTTGTTCTCCTAAATCAGTGAATGAGATTTCATGTTCATAACTTTCTTGCATTTTTTAATGCTTACTTTTCCTTGTTTACTTTTTCACATTTACTTAATATAATTAATATTTTACTGCCATGTGATTGCCACTTTTACCTAATTAACAAAGATTTACTTAATTAACAAAGATGTATAAAACACCTCATTGTCAAGTTCTTGCTTCAATAAATCTTTCAAGGTTCATCAACCATAATCATGTGGCTATACTAATATTTTACTGCCATGTGATTGCCACTTTTACCTAATTAACAAAGATTTACTTAATTAACAAAAATATATAAAACACCTCATTATCAAGTTCCATTGCTTCAATAAATCTTTCAATAAATCTTTCAACGTTCATCAACCACAATCATGTGGTTATACTCCTTACAGATTTATTTAGAGATAATGACTTAAAAAAAATCATCTTTACACTACCCAACCTAAGCACTGAAAACACTCAATATTTGGCCTTTCAAATCTGAGGAATCTTTAACCCATCAAAAACTTGAAAATCAAGCGAGACTACGGAATTGAGCCTAAAGTCCAGGGAACGTTTTCAAAATTTCTCACATATCCTTGGACTCGAATCCGACACAACCAGTGACACAGAGACTCTGAACAAACTCTGTTGAATGCTGCCACAAATCCACTGAAAAAGAACATCAAAAAGTATTAAAATACTACAAACAATAGAAGCCTACAACACCGTTTGATTGAACTATGCTGCCCATCGAAGGATTGAACTATGGCGCCCATTGGCACTTGGTCCGATTTCATCATTGGCGACCGCCCCGATTCTTCCCATCGGGGCTTTCAGAACTCTGTTTATCGATGATTTGAATCGATTCTCCCATTGACACTTTTCTAAAGTGTTATCGGCAATTTTGGCCTGATTCGTCTTTGGCAGTTTGACTGTGTCTCTCGTGGTCGGCGAAATGGGCCGATCAGGTCAGGTCATCGGGCTTTAGGACTTGCGTCTCATCCGCGATTTTGGGCAGATTAATCATTAATAGATAAATGAAGATAATTAGTAGCAACAACCACTTTATAAAAGTGATTGACATATGTTGATACACACTGTTAGTTTGAAAAGGTGAATAAATGAAGGGTTGTTGCTAGTTGAGGGACATGTCTCGAGTAGGACCATTAATATATTAAAACATAATTAATGTATTAATTAATTATTTCATTTATGTAATAATATATATTTTTTTGTAAGTAAGATTGTATAAAAAACCTGCCAAAATCAAAGATTACAGTATCATCACTTTGTTCCAGGATGTAAACACTAAGCTGCCCCGAGGGGAAACCAACTCAGTAGCCGAACAGTTTCATAGTTCAAGTCTTAAATTGTCAGTCATAATAAGTCTTAACAACAAAATATTACAGCTTGATTGACATATAATAGAAAATTGCAGCCCCCCAGGGGTGACCAACTTGACAGTAATTGACACATATAGTAAATGACACAGATTATCACTATAGCGTCTATGAGGAAAAACAACAGTTATATGACCCTCCAACCGAGCAAAATAAAAGAGACACATGTGCATGTCAAATGGTAGGGTTGTAGTGCGGCCATGCGTCCATGGAGGTGGCGCCGAGCGTCGGGTCCCCAAGAGGTGTTGGCTCCTCCTCGACTAGTGTTGCGTCCTCCTTGACTGGTGTTGTGTCCTCCTCCTTGACTGGTGCAACGTCCTCTGAAGTCCCAAGTGGTGGAGTTGGTGTCAAGACTGGTGGCTCAGCCTCTATTGCATGTGCTTCGCCAGCTGAGGGGTGGCAGGCTTCCTGCATTGTTGAAAGCAATAGCAGGAATTGCATTTCTTTCCGGTCAAGAATCTCCATGCGAAACCGTAGATCATCCAAGTCCTGTCATAACTCAAAAACCAGGCCTTGCAACATTGCAAGCCCTGCTTGCAATTCAAATGCAGAGTCGACGCAAGAGTCGACGCGGGAGTGAGGCCGTTGTTGTGAACCTTGTCTAGCTTCATGGCCATCACCCTGAGAGTGAGCGCATTGTAGCAGGGCATGGGGCGACTGGGAAGGCGAGCGGGCCGGTGAATTTGGTGGAGCTACTTGTACTGACTGTGAAGAGCAGGCCAAATCTCCAAGGGGGCCTGGGTTAAATCCGAGACAATTCCCCAAGAGATCAAACCACTCCAACCTACAAGCAAAATTCGATGAGAGGGGCGGGAGGTTGATGGGAATGTGGCTCGATTACGCGAGGGAGGAGGACGAGGACGACAAAGAGGAGGAGGAGCTCTGGGAAGGTGCGGGCAGGAGGCGGAGGCGGAGGGCCAGACACGCTTGGCTCGGCTGCCATGCCGAGCCTCATTTGGACTTCCCCCTCTGTCTCAGCATCTCTCAGACACACTGAGGGCGAAAACAACAAGGAGAAGACAATAAAAGGCGTAGGATCAGCTGAGCGGAAGGCCGAGCTCTGGAGGAACCGACCAGAGGAGAATAAGGCATTCAATGCACCTGGTGCAATACATAGTATCTGAGTCGCTGGTGCCATCCATTAAACCAACACATGTACATATTAAATTCAGAGCCATGGCTCTCATCCTTCAAAGGGACAGATAGCCATAGCAAGGCGCACTGAGATTAATGACGCCCTGTCTCATGCGATGATGTTTTAAAAACATTAAGGTGGTGGGATGGGGAGGCACGTGTCTGTCACGTGGTTGACGCCACGATGACTCTCTCTTGACTGCTCCTCTTGACAAGTGTCTCCCACTATCACCTCATCCGGGGAGTAATAATATATTAATATAATACATTAATGTATATAAATTAATGGTATGTTAATATGTTAATGTAATGTATTACATTAATGTAATATATAATAAAAATGTATAAATTAAAGTTCTAATACATTGATGCAACATCTGAAACTATTTGTGTATTAATAATGTATTATAATATTATAGTAATAATGTATTAATACATGATTACATATTAAAGTATTAATACATTAATATATTTTTAATAAATGCATTATTAAAATATCAATACTCCAAAAAAATAATATATTAATAAAGTAGTAACACATTAATAAAATAGTAATAGGTTGATCTTAATAACTTTAATAATACATTATTAAAGTAAAACACTAATAAATAAATAATGTATTAATATATATATATATATATATAACACATTACAATAATAAATATTGATAATGTCAATTATCAATATTACATTACAATAATATGGTTGACCATGATCATAGAAATTAGAAAATTAATAAAATATTAATACACAAATAAAATAATATTGATACTTTTTTTTTGTTTGTTAGTTTGTCCGTGACCTGTGGGACTAACCTCTGGCTAAGAAACCGTGACTCAAGGGCATCTTAACCGTCAAAATCACCCAGGGATCGAACCCGGCCTGAGCCACACTAACCATTAACATGGCTGGATTTTTTGTCCCTGCAGGTTTCGAACCGGTGACTTTAACATCATGGAGTGGCTTAACAACACACTCCGTCCCCAACTATCCTACACCTCAGGGACAATAAAATAGTAATACATTGCTAAAATATTAATATAATAATAAAATAATACATTAATAATACACCATTAAAGTAAAAAAAATAAAATAAATACATTTCATACATTAATAAATACATTACTATTGTATTAATACATTCAAACATTAATAAAGTATTAATACAATGCTAAATTAATACATTATTAAAGTATTAATACATTAATACATTAATTGTTCATTGCTATGGTTAACTTTGTTAGACCTTGGTTGAATCTTGGAAGGAAAGGTTCATTATGGTTAATCATGGTTGTCCTTCACCATGGTTGATTGAGGTTGACCATGACCATAGTTGAGTATTATTGACCGGGGTATATTATAGTCGACCATTCCCATGCCTGACCTTCGTTGACCATGTGAATCTAATTATGATGGGTCATGTTGATTGTCTTTGACCATAGTTTACTATGGAACTAGTGCATTGCAATGTTGACGTTGTTCTCTTTTTCACATTGCAACATGATGTTTTTTTCATCACATTGTGACATTAGCTTTTGTTCGTAGCATGACATCGTAATGTTATGGTCATGAAATTACGATGAAGGGTTTTTATTTGTCACATTATAGAATTGGAGTAGGTTTGTCACAATATGACAGTGGGTTATGTTTATCACATTGCAATGTTGGGAAATGTTCTTCTCATTGCAATGTTGGTCTATCTTTGTCACATTGCCATATTTAGTTGTCTACATCACATTGTGACAATGGGTTATGTTCATCCCATTGCAACATTTGGAAATTTCTATCATAACTCGATGTCAGAATATGTGCATCACAATGGAAAACGAGGATATGTTTGTCACATTGCGATGATAGAGCTATGTTCGTCACTGTACCGAACCGCCTCGTTACGACAACCATTCTAGTAACCGGTGCAATTTTTTTTTTTCTTTTAAGTGTGTGCGCACGTGTAGAAGTAACAACACACCTAACTGTGCGACGCCCTGGACAACCGACAAAACGCAACCACCATGTTCATCACAAGAAAACTAAAGGCACATGACGAGTAACTGCAAACAAATATACGACCATAGGCATAAGGTGCACAACACAAACATTTAGCGACAAGGGTAAAACTGACCACCCACCCGTCCTACCCTGCAAGGTTAGGACCTCCAAGACACATAATCAATGCTCAAGCCCAGGTTCCCATCGATTTTAACCATTTAAGGTCTTAGGGCTGGAGACTGTTCTGAGGAGCATGGAGGTGTCTACATCCCACCCGACACAACAGACCAAGCAACCAACTGACCACAATCAAGTACAACATAGATAAGAAGAACAATTGCGCCCCTTATGGAAGGCGCACGACAAGGACTCTAACAACGAACACCCAAGTTCGACATTATCTAAAAGAACAACCACCCTAATATACTGACTAGGGGTAATTTAAGGTACGTAATCCCAGGTTATCGTATCACGCATGTTTATTAATCAATAATTAAAAATTACAATATCATTGTCATGAAACCTTAACTATCTATCAATTGTGTCACAATCCGGACCATGATTTTACAGTTATCACACCTCTTATATGCTACAACTACTAAATTCATAATGACCTTACAAGATAAAATCATTCACTAAGGTCCGATATGAATGTACTAAAAATGACCTCATAATTATAGGTAATATCAATTGAAAGATAATAACATACATCATCAAATAAAAATGGCAATCTAAAATAATCAATTTAATGACGAAAGTTAACAAGGCATTATTGGATATGACCTACTATCAATATTTAAATTACCACGATTAAATGTGGCAATTAATTTAAATATGTCATTATATGGAAAAAGCATAATGGTTTTAGGAATCATTAATTGAAGATACAATATACACCATAATTTAAAAAGAGCAATCTTATAATATAATGAAAATTTTAAATGACCATACTTAGAAGGGCCTATTTGGAAGTGACATTATAACCTCCAAAAATCGCATCATATTTAAAGGTCACATCTTAACTGGAAGTATCAACGTATCCTCATATTTAAGATAACATCAAGTTAAAGGTATCATCTTATTTTAAAAATAGCAAATCATCCTTCTTTTTTTTTTAATTAACATCATGCTTAAAATGAGATATCATCATGTCATTATATAACCTAACCTCAACTACAATAGTAACATCAGTTTTTTTTCAAATAACAAAGGACCTCGTAAATGGAAATGCCAATGCACACAACAACGACATCTAATATGACCATGGGTAAATGTAGCCGGGTTTAAAGGACGTTGTACAATTTTCCAGTTAAAAGTGAAAAACCCTCCCCCCCCCTTTTTTTTAAAGGAACAAGGACATTTAAATAACGGCATAAGATAACATTTAGATTATATATGTGCTGTCACCCATGTTTAATTATCTTAGAAGGCGAACCAAGAATGAGGTCATAAGGCATTGATGGTCAGTTTCATTTAATCAATTGAAAGGCATTGCTTTTGCGTTTTGTTTTTATTTGGAAACAGCAAGGTGGCGGGGAAACAACATTCCCTACAACGCTAAGACTACTGTACTTACATTTAACTGCAAAAGCATCACACGTTCATAATGGAAACAACCTATTCAGAAGGGTTACCTGTTTCATATTACAGCGAATTAAATTTTGGTGCCAAGCCTCTGCCCTATAAGCTAACCATTGATATCACCCAAACGGCTGTATCCTGTAACTGATCTATTGGAATCACGAAATTTTTGCTGTCTGGTTAAGTCATAAAGAAAAGAACTAACGCTCCATTCCAGAGCTGACGATTTGTTAAATTTTCGAGCAAACTTAAAAGCAAAAATCTGGCTGGGCAGTGAATCGATAACCCATGGCATGGCAGGCTGACAGGCAAGGTTAAATAGAGGCACACCGGTTAATAAAACGAACTGGAACAGGTGCTGCAACTAAGACCATAATTTAATGCCCGTTCTAAAGTGAGAATCGCTCAGAATACACAGGCAATTAAACTCCCACGAATAAAGGCCACAGTAAGCAATGAAAACGCAGACCATAACCATTAAACGAGAGGTAAGGGAAGTCAGATTTGAATTCAGTCTGTAATGAGATTCGCATTCCCGAGTAACACACCCAACCCAAGATAAACCAGCATTTACACGACAATATTTAACACTAATAATAAATGATAAGAAGCATGCGCTAACTCTCGAGATTATATGCATGTCATTGTGTGGCAGAAAGAGAGCCCAATACCAGAACGTTTCATGACTACGGCAGTTAATGATTCTTTCAATTGAATTGATATTGTCATTGAAGTTTTATAACCCTGTCGAGTGACAGCAAACGTTCCAAAAACATTATTACTACAAGAAATTCATAATTCAGGTTGTATTGGCAATATCGACTTGCTTTTAATGGTGGTCACTGAAAACAACAGGGCGCATTCAGCAACAAACCAACACGTTCAGTAACAACGCCATTGTATCATTACAACAACCAAAATTCGGACAATCAGTTAAATGAAATCTAAGTTTAGACATGAAACAACAATCTGGAATGCCCATTAAGATTTATAATGCGGACTCAGATTGCTTTGGGGTTAATTCAAGTTGCCTGTGCAGTGAAACGAATGGCCGATTTAATAAAAACGAATGCCTATTCATGAAAAACGAATTGTCGGTTATAAAAAAAAAACGAAATGACAAACAATCAAAGAGGGACGACAGATTATATATGAAGTGCCCACTGCCGAATTAACCACTGAAAACAAAGAGATCGCCCACAGTCCCCAAGCTCGACACTGTATAAAAAAAAGAAATCGCCACTGTACACATTTTCCCACTGTCCCAAAAGAAACGCTCAATGACTACCCAACGCCCCATAGAAAAATTACTCAAGCTTGAAATAAAAACGCCCAAACCCAGAAGGCAAATGCCAGAACGAAATTATGAATGCATAAATGAAACCAGGAGGCAGAAAGGCCGAATCAATCCACATGAATGCCCAATCTCAAGGAAACCCACACATTAAATTCTTTTCCCAAAACGTGTCACTACCATCATCAACAACAACTAAATATAAAAATGAAAATTTCAGGAATCCACATCCATTAACAAATTTCAACCCAATAAAAGCGTCCAGACGATATCGCTGTAGCATACGAAAGAGAACCACAACGACTGAAGCCACATATTACATATAATGCATCATAATCGCCGAAGAGAATAAATAGACAATCTACTCTACTAGAATGTAAAATTCATACCATTGCCTCTCGTCGGCTTCGGAAGACGTCCCGAGCTCCGCGCCGCGTCCCGCGCTCCTTGCCGCTCCCGCTTGCCGATCGCAGAAATCTCACCAGTACCTACAGCCAAATGCTAGGGGTACTCTGCTTCCCCCTTAGCCCCCCGAGCCGCAAAGGGGCCACACAAGAACCAGAGATATGAGAACGGAGATAAAGACTAGCAGCTTCCGGCTCGCCTCCGCGGTGAGCTACCACTCAACGGTGAGATAAACAACTCTATTATTCCAGCCCGATTGCGTGCATTTCTACTGCCACAGAAAGGCAGGGACCCACCTACTTTCCTAATCCTTTATTAATTAATTTTTAGTGACAAACCTCTAAACAATCTCAGTCGTCCAAGTGTCACTCATCCCGAGGGTTCTCCAAAAATTAATTTCTTTTTTTTTAAATTAAAGACTTCAGTTCCCTCACTCCCCAAAATGCGGCTCCTTAAAATTACTCCTAGGGTTCCTAAGTCCCCTCTCATGCTTTTAATCACTTTCCTAAAATGAAGTTTAGTTTTAGTAACTCCATAAATGTTGATTCCTTTTTGCTTTTTACTCTATGTCCCCTACTTTTCCAATATTAAGTTTCCTTTTATTTCTAGTTTCCTTATTTCCATTTTTGTTCCTCTCTTTTATTATTATTTTATTATTATTTAAACCCAAAAAGATAAATCACCCAGTTTTAATCACCGTATATATATATATATATATATATATATATATATATATTATTTTTTTTATTCTAGCTTTTATCTTGCCACACTTTAATAAATTTGTATTTCTTCTTTATCATTTAAAAGCGATGGGTTTGCTTAAAATTACTCCCTCATTACTTTACCCACTTACTTTTAAGAAGAATGTAATTAACACCTAGGAGGGTTTAGTTTACACCCTATGTTTATTTTTTGTAGGATCTTTTCTTAGGGCTTGTCAAAATTTGTTTTAGAGATGTTTTAATTTAGGTTTTGATTTGAGCAGGCAACAATTTAATTAGAGTCGTTTTAAGAATTTTATCGGGCGTTGGTCTTAGGGTCATCAGGTTGTCTCATCATCATCATCATCAGCGAACGCCGGGGCCTTTCGTTATCCAAGGGGCACTTTTCGCTGTTTGCTTCGATTCTTGTGACGTGCCCGCCGGGGATGCGGCGTGCTCAAGAATGCCACTCAGCGATTTTCATTTTTCTTTCTTGTGATGTGCCCGCCGGGATGCCACGTGCTCCAAAGTGCCACTCAGCGGTTGCATTTCTTTGCCACAGCGTTCCCTTTAGGATTTTCCACATGCTCCAGGGTGCTGGGGCAGCGAATTGGTAGGCTCTGCCAACCCACGGAGTCAACGCACTCCCAGGCTGGACGAACTTGTGGGAGACTAAGGGCTCCTGAGGTGGGCCCATGTATTGCTTGGCGCCCATAGAATCATCGTGGCGTCTGATGCGCCCTCCACGACATCGTGGATCCTCTCAAACTAGGTGTCGTTAACCTACGGTTGAACCCGGCCGGAGGAGAGTGCTAATTAGCAAGAACGTGGCGGTACATTATCACCCTCTCCCTCAATCTCTCACGGAATTCGTGTGTGGCCCCTCCATATGTGAAGTCACGGTGAGGCTCTCGTCATCTTGCATCATCAACCACCATGTCAGATCATATCGTCATCTTGCATCATCAACCACCATGTCAGATCATGTCAAACACACATCATAAAATCAATATCATATCATCAAAACAAAACAATATCACCGTAAATGAAACGAACCAAATAGCACACTCCCTGACTCAATCCGGAGTCCAAGGGAGTTCCACCGATGCCTCTGCATCCTCAAGGTCCGAACCCTACACACTCAATGAAACTGAGTCAACAACACCTGTCTACATCAAAGTAGTAAAAACATCCTGTCATATAACTTAACGCATCATAATGAAGGAAAAAAATTTATCATCATAAAAATCTAGATCACTTGCAAGCAAGTGTCCTCAAAGAATAAGTTTGGTAAGTGCGCCAGAGCGGGATGTTACAGTCACATCACGATGTTACTATGTTTGGTAGATAACAATGTCACTATGTGTGACACATTGCAACATTTGGCATATTGTGACCTAGGGATATGTGTGTCACATCTCAACATGAGGGAATGTTCATCACATTGTGACGTCAAGGAGATGCGTGACACACTGCGACATCTCAAAATGTCTGTCGCAATGCGACATCAAAATATGTGCGTCACATTGGAACATGAGGATATATTCGTCACATTTCGATGGAATGGCTATGTTCATCACATTGCAACTTTTGTTTATGTTTGTCACATTGCAACGACAGGGCTATGTTTATAACACCGTGACATTTCTATGTTTGGTAGATTGCAACGTTACTATGTTCGACACATTGGGACATCGTGATATGTGCATCACATTTCAATATGAGGAAATGTTCATCAAATTATGAAGATAGGGCGATCTGTGACACATTGCATTATTAAAGTATTAATACATTAGTACATTAATTGACAATGACCATGGTTAAATTTGGTGGACCTAGGTTGACTTTGGGAAGGAAGGGTTGACTATGGTTAATGTAAGGTATAAATTAAAGTATTATTTAAGATTAATGTATAGTGCAACATATTAATTAATTAATTGATACATTAACAATGTAATCTAAATTAATTAACTAATATATTTATACAATATTAATTAATACAATGCTAAAATATTAATATAATAATAAAATAATACATTAATAATACATCATTAAAGTAAAAATTAAACAAAAATACATTTCATACATTAATAAATACATTACTATTGTATTAATACATTAAAAAATTATTAAAGTATCAATACATTAATACATTAATTGGCAATGACCTTGGTTGACTATGGTTGACCATGACCATGGTTAAGTTTGTTAGATCTTGGTTGAATGTGGGAAGGAAAGGTTCATTATGGTTAATCATGGTTGTCCTTCACCATGGTTTATTGAGGTTGACCATGACCATAGTTGAGTATTATTGACTCAGGTATATTATAGTTGACCATTTCCATGACTCACCTTCGTTGACCATGTGGATATAAGTATGGTGGGCCATGTTGATTTTCTTTAACCATAGTTTACTATGGAACTACTGCATTGCAATGTTTTTTTTTTCTTGTGAATAAAAAGTGGATCCTTATATTAATTTCAACTGAAGGCTTATAGAAAGACCTGCAACCTATCTACATACACAAAAATGCCTGCGGTTGGTCTACATACACAAAAATGCCTGCAGTTTCTCGAGGTCCCAGTCCTCGAAACCATCGGATCAGATCAACAGTCCTTGAAGGCCCGCAGCTAGTGGCTGAGATCCTCTTCTTAACTTCACTGCGGTTTTTTCGCGAGTTTGTATTTTGCAACTGATGGTTGCTCCCGATTTTGAGATTTTGCACCTTGGGATGGCAAAGAACCGAGTGTTCCCCTTCTTCCTATCGCCGAAATTGCAAGCTCTTCAGCACCTAGTTGATGGTCCAGATTTCCTCGGGATCAACAATCCAGATCCTCTCTTTCATTTCGCGATTTCACATATCGCGATTTATCATATCACAACTTTTCATATCGCGATTTCACGTATCGTGAATTCACAAATTGGGCCAATAGATCGACGGTATAGATCTCTTTGAGCACCAACTTTCCATATCTCCTCGGGCACCAACATTCCAGATATCGTGATTTATCATATCATGACTTTGCATATCACGATTTCGCATATCGCGACATCGCAACTTGGGCAGACATATCGACGTTCCAGATATCTTTGAGAACTGACGGTGCAGATCTCTTTGAGCACCAGCCTTCCAAATTTTGGTATTTCATGCCTCGAGATAGCAAAGAACCGAGTGTTCCCCTTCTTCTGATCCCCAAAATTGTGAGCCCTTTGGGATCAGATCAACGGTCCAGATCCTCTCTCGCATATCATGACTTCGCATATCGTGATTTCGCTTATCGCTTATCACGACTTAGGAAGATAGATCGAAGGTCCAGATCTCTTCAAGCACTAACGGTCCAAATCACCTCGGGAACTTGCATTCCAGATTTAGGGATTTCACGCCTCGGGATAGCGAAGAACCAAGTGTTCCCCTTCTTTCGATACCCGAAATTGCGAGATCTTCGGGATCAGATCGACAGTCCAGATTCCCTTTGGATCAATGGTCGAGATCCTCCTTCCGAGCTTATGAATTCCTATTGCCGATTTCTTGAGATCATCTATCGACGGTTCAGATATCCTCGAGCACCAGTGGTCTAGATCTTCTCAAGCACCAATGGTCCAGATTCTCTTACACTTTTCACTTATGGGTGCCCTCTCTCCTAAGCTTTCGATCATTTCTAACTTGGAATAATTTCAAGGTAGACAGAGGTGGAACCCTATCTCAATTAGTGTAATCCATCTGGGCTATCTCCTCGCATTGGAGCCAGAGGGGTGAGCTTTGGGACTACCTGGAATCGAGTAGGATGATCTACTACATAGAGTTGACCCCTGCATTGGCTAGTCTGTTTGCTACTTTGTTTGCACTTTACCGAATGTGTGAGGGGGTTAGCATTAGAGAGGGTCTGAGAAGAGCCTAGAGGCTGTAAAGAGGGCCAAGGAGGTGCCAGCTGGGAGTGATTTTCCCTAGATCTCTGCCATTCAGGATTTTTGTTTCCAAGTCTATTATGATTTTGGAGTCTCCTTCAATGATCAAACAAGTGAGGTTTTGATCTAGAGCCATTTGCACTCCTTTGATGAGACCCCAAATTTTTGTTGCGTTATTAGTGTCGCATTCGAGATTTTCTCCAATGAGGCTTTGTATTTGTCCTAAGTTGTTTCTTATGACCACTCCATAGCCTGAGTGTCGGGGATTTCCTTTTGATGAACCATCAAATTTGACCTTATAGAAGCCTGCCGGGGGGGGGGGAGACACTTAGAGGGACTGAAATATTTTGAAATTAGGGGGGGCTGCTAAGGAGGGGTAGAGTGAGCAAGCGAGAAGCCCCAAGAGTTGAGGAGAGAGAGCTCACATGGGTCAGAGGGGAAGTATTTCTTGGTCCATAACTGAAGCTGAAGAGTTTCCTAGAGATGTAGGAGATTGTGTTCCAGAGGAGGGTGGGAGGAGAGGGTTGGGAATGAAAGATTCTTCTGTTCCTCTCTTTCCATAGTTTCCAAACTATAAATATTGGTAAGAGTTTCCAGGTTCTGTTCATGGTGGGGATTTTGTAGGAGTCGGGGCCCCAATCCTTGATGGTGCTTATGATGTTGTTTTTAACTCGTTTGGTTCTTTTTATGAATTGAGTGGCCTAGTTCCATATGCTCTCACTGAGTGGGCAGTTGTTTAGGAGGTGCTCCATGGTTTTTGCCTGTAGATGGTAGAGATGGAAAATTGAGGGGCTAATAAAACCTTGTCTTTGAAGATTTTCCCAGGTTAAGATCTTGTTCTAGAGTAGAAGCCAGAGGAATGGAGAGATTTTGGGCCAGAGTTTTGATTTCCATATTTTTGTCCAGATGCTATCTTTCCGAAGATTTTGGAATTTCTCCTGAAGAGTGTATCCCTCCTTGAGAGTAAAGCTTCCATGAGGTGTGTATCCCCATTTGAGGATGTCTTGGTATGTTCTTTTCCGAATTCTTCTTTGGGTTGTAGCTTGTTTCCAGTGTTGTAGGTCATAGTCCATTGCCACTTGGATTTCCTGATGAGTAGATTTCCATCTTCGCCAGGGAGAGATACTGGGGGTATCTATCCACAAATTTGTTACTTTGAGAGTGGAAAGATTTTGATTGTGATTTTCGTAGGATTGTAGATTTTCTTCCCATTGAAGGGGTGGAATTTGCTGCGAGGAATCCATCCAGAATAGGGCATTCTTGCCATTGCGAACTTCCCAGAAAAACAACATTGTAATGTTGATGATGTTCTCTTTTTCACATTGCGACCTGAGGTTTTGTTCATCACATTGTGAAATTTTCTTTTATTCATAACATGACATCATAAGGTTATGGTCATGAAATTATGATGAAGGTTTTTTTTGGTCACATTATGGCATAGGAATATGTTTGTCACAATATTATAGTGGGTTATGCTCATCACATTGCAATGTTGGGAAATGTTCTTCTTATTTCAATGTTGGTCTACCTTTGTCGCATTGCCATATTTAGTTGTCTACATCACATTGTGACAATGGGTTCTGTTTGTCACATTGCAACGCTTGGAAATGTCTATCACAACTCGATGTCAGAATATGTGTGTCACAATGGAAAACAAAGATATGTTTTTCACAATAAGACAAGAGGGATATGTTCATCACATTGCAATGTCCATTTATGTTTATCACATTGCAATGATAGGGAAATGTTTGTCACATTTCTATGAGAAAGCTATGTTCGTCACATCCTGATGTTACTATGTTTGGTAGATTGCAATGTTACTATGTTCGACACATTGCAACGTTTGAAATATTGTGACCTAGGCATATGTGTGTCACATTGCAATATGAGGCAATTTTCATCACATTGTGACGTCAAGGCAATACATGACACATTGGAAATCTGGAAATGTCTATCACAATGAGATGTCACGATATGTATGTCACATTGGAACGTGGGGATATATTCGTCACATTGTGTGACATGGATATGTTCGTCACATTGCAATGTTTGTTTATGTTCGTTACATTGCAATGACAAGGCTATGTTCATAACATCATGACATTACTATGTTTGGTAGATTGCAATGTCACTATGTTCGACACATTGCAACGTCATGATATGTGCATCACATTGCAACGTGATGAAATGTTTGTCAAATTCCGAAGACAGGGCAATGTGTGACACATTGCATTATTAAAGTATTAATACATTAATTGACAATGATCATTATTAACTTTGGTAGACCTAGGTTGACTTTGGGAAGGAAGGGTTGACTATGGTTAATGTAAGGTATACATTAAAGTATTATTTAAGATTGATGTATAATGTAACATATTAATTAATTAATTGACACATTAACAATGGAATGTAAATTAATTAATTAATATATTTATACAATATTAATTAATACAGTGCTAAAATATTAATATAATAAGAAAATAATACATTAATAATACATCATTAAAGTAAAAGTAAACATTAATAATACATCATTAAAGTAAAAGTAAACATTGGATGGATGGAAACATGTGGAATTAACATGCAGAAATAGCCCCCTTGACTACATAATCGATGGCACAGTGGGAGGGATACTGTCATAGTTATTTGGCTCGTAGTGATGGACCAGTAGTTTTCATTGTTTCTATTGTCGATGGCGCTGATATGGGATTTCATTTGTGGAATGTGTACTCAAACCCATCGGAAATTCAATACTACAGTATGCCCAGAGGGTAATTTCATTTCATGGTTGATGGATGGAATGGAAGAAATGATGGGAAGATATCCACAGAAGTGGGAAGTACATGCCATGAAGGAACAATTCATTTCTCAGGAGCGTGGGATGGATTATCAGTGTGAGGATTCATGCATCCATAATTTCAGTGCAATTACGGTCTCTAAAGTTGGGTTTGAAGTTATAATTCTCAATACGGTGGAGAATTTGATGGGTATATTGCTGAGTGGAAGGCATATTACGTTGTCTCAAGGAGAATTTCAAGTGTGCAAGCAGCCCAAGGACCATCTGGTATGTTGTTTGAACTGATCAATATCTTTGGGCTTTAATCGTGAAGGGTTTCAAGCCGACTTCCTCTGTCTCTGGCATCCTTCGTGGTCAATGGACGTTTTTTGGCGGAGCCATTAGCTAGTTGGTGATCTGGTAAGAATTTCAAGCTTACTTCTAGGTTTGGTTGGTATTAAGTTATTCTTAGTCTGGATAGAATTTTATAAGTGTTCTTGGGCTGGAGGTATATTTTGTCGAGAGCATCCTGGGGAGCGAATTTTTACTTTCTTCCTCTGGCCAATTCGGGTGCAATTGAGAAATATTCTGGTACGAGGAAATTCATGTGATAGTTTGTTTCTTGAGGTGGTGTCAAGCCCTCAATTTAGCCTTGGCATCAAGTTCTTAATCATGGCGAAAGGAAAGGGGGTGCCTCAAGGAACTTCAACTTGGGTTGAGGAGTATGTCGAGGATAATTTCACAACTGCTCAAAAACTGTCTCGCAAAGTTGATGTGCATAGTTCAACATTAACCTTTGCTCTTGAAACTCTAGCTCAACATAGAGTGCTGATTGGACAATTCCAAGATGAGATGGACTATCTGCGTAGGCATGGGGAATCTTTGCAGAGACAACTAGATAAGATGGAGACATTTCCAAAAGCTTTAACTCATGAAAAGGACATGGGGGAATCTTGCAACCATGAAACAAAGAGGTTGAGGGTGTTGCCTGATTTGAATCTTGCAGTGGTGTCGTGGGTTGAAGAAGGAATGAAGATAGAAGAGGTTTAGAATGTCTATTTTATAATAGTGATATGATTTGGTTTTTTGTTTGTATATTGGGTGATTATTACCGGATATATTTCGTGCATTGTAGTGAAAATATCAAGCATGATTGGTCTTTTAGGAGTAGCAAGAAATTATGGACATTAGTTAGAACATGGGTGCTGGATTTTTCCTTTTATACCAGCCCATACTTTTTGTACTTAGCAGCCTTGGTCACGCCTTTTTAATGAATGAAATTTCCTAGTTTGTGTGAAGAAAAAAAACAAATCCCTAATTCTAATTTTATAAACTAAACATTCTAAATTATGAAATTATCTAAAATATTAAAAACATACCTTTTATTTTACGAAAAAAATTTGAGAAAAATCTAAGAACCTCATAAAACCTATTTATCGTTCTAAGCCACATGAAACCTATTCATTGTTCCAAACCTATGTTTGTGAACCTAACTATCCACCATGGGTGAAGTTAAAAGTATTTTATATTAAAATTTGATAATACATAATTTTCCCAAGGGTGAATTCATGAAGGTGGGTAACACTTTCCTGACAATCGGGTCTCTAAAATTTCGAAAAACATTTTTTTGGCCAAACTGATTTTCTTTTCAGCCGAAAGTACTATTTTTTCGGTCGAAAACTATTTTGGCCGAACATTTGAATGTCAAATCAAATGACACCCTAAAGATGTTCTCGATTTTTGTGTACAATTTTAGCCGGACATATATTTTTCATCCGGTAACATCTTTTTGGTCGAAAGATATTCCAGATGAAATAATATTTCATCCAAAATAATATTTCGACCGAAAGAACTTTACTACCAAAAACACTTTTCGGTCGAAAGATTAGTTCGACCGAAAAAAGGTTTATATATTACCCGCACATCGCTCCTGCAACAGTTTTTGCTAGTTCATACTTGTTTGGTGTTTGTTGTGTGGGTGGACAATGTTTAGTGTGTTCATATCTGTTTGGTGTTTGTTGTGCGAGCGAACAACGTTTAGTGTGTTCATACCTGTTTGATGTTTGTTGTGCAGGTGTACAACATTTGGTGTGCGGGTGGTGTATTGTGTTTGGTGTGCGGGCGGACATTGTTCATGTTTGTTGCGGGCGGATGAGTGGTGTTTGTTGCGGGAGGGTAGTGTTTGTTGTGGATGGGCAGTGTTGTGGACGTTGGAGCAGTGGGTGGGCGGACGTTGGAGCAACAGGCATTCAATACAGGTATGTTTAGATTAGGTTATTTTGAATTATAACTTAGAATTTAGAATTTAAAATTAGGATTTAAAATTTGTTTTTAGATTGTTGACGGGGACTTATTTGTCCCTGTCCATGTACAGTGACATGCCTGAATTCAGGCCTGTACCTGTCCTGTATATGAACAGGGCCGAATATGGCCCTGTCCATTATGTATAAATATGTTTAAATTTTAAATTTTTAAACAGGGTCGAATTTTGAATTTTTAAACCGGGTCGATTTTCAAATATGTTTAAATTTTTATAAAATTTAAATTTTTAGTTAAAAAATTGAGTTTAGAAATTTTGTTAGAATGTTGACAGGGCCTTATTTGACTGTGTCCATGTAGAAGTTAGATTTTATAAGTTAGAAGTTATTTTAGAATTTTAGAATTTAAATTTTAAATTTCTATTTAAGTTTTTATTTCGGGCTTAAATTTTAAATTTCTATTTAAATTTTATAATTTAGAAGTTAATTTTCGATTGTTGATAGGGCCTTGTTCGACTCTGTACATGTATAGTGACGGGTTCGAATTCAGGCATGTACCTGTACATGGACAGGGCCGAATATGGCTCTATCCCTTATGTTGAAATATGTTTAAATTTTAAATTTTTAAACATGTTTCAAACATGTTTAAACATGGCCAAATTTTAAATTTTTAAACAGGGTCGAATTTAAATTTTTAAACAGGGTTGAATTTTAAATTTTTAAAGAGGGTCGAATTTCAAATATGTTTAAATGTTAAATTTTAAGAAAATTTAAATTTTTAGTTAAAAATTTGAGTTTAGAATGTTGCCAGGGCCTTATTCGACTATGTCCATGTACAGAGACAAGCTCGAATTTAGACCTGGCCCTGTCCATGTATAGGGACAGGCCTGAATTTGGGCATGTCAATGTACATGGACAGGGCCATATTCGACCATGTCCATGTAGTACCTTAAGCAACAAGATAAGTAGATCTAGAACTAGTAACAAAGGCCCAGTTCCATAGGAAATCCATACAACTGCTAAGCAGATAGACAGAGTTGCAGAAAATAGATGGAGGCCTGAAGAGACTGTAAACTTTAGGGAAGGACGCAAACTAGCTATTCTAACTATAAACAGTGAGACCAAGGGCTAAGCATGATTGCTATAGGGCCATCACTACCCTGAATAGTTCCCAAACTGAAAAAAATTAGACTCTGACAACAATTGTAAAGAAACATCACCATAAAGGACCTAGTACATATCACAATATTTAACAGACCTAACAAAAATCTTGAAATACAAAAATATGTCTATAGTAGTTGCTGCAATAGGAGAAAAATAAGTACAACGTTGACAAAAACTCCACTTCTCTGCTAATAGTATTGCTAATTTAAATTTTTAGTTAAAAATTACAATCATGGAAATAATAGGGATAAAGGAAATGTACAGAACCATGAATCAAACCTATTGTAATCATACCAGCTAACTGTATAGGGTTGAACATGGTGAAGTAATGAGCTAATATGATATGAGACCACAACAAGCCCTGTGAACAAACTGAATTACACTACATTCTTTGCTTAGAAGTAATTCCATCATATTCGTTCATAATGATACTGATGTTGCATTCTTATTGATTAGGGTCCTACTCCTAGTATAGGATATGAATAATACCTATACTGGTTGTGCTCATATGTTACATTCAACTTATGATAATCTACTCAATGCGTCTATATGATCTCAACATAATATTGGGTTATGACTCATACAAGAAGATTTGTTCATGTTCTATGATGTGTGTTTGATATGTTGTTATAACTAAGAGTAGTACATATCTAAACTGATGTGTGTTTATGATCTTTGTTGGATTTGTTGTCATTTTATGAAAAATGAAAGAATTAACATAATTAAATCTGAATTAAATATGACAGAAATAGAACATAATTAATTCTGTTAATTCTGTTCATGATTGGTATGTTAATTTTGTTCATGGTTGGTATGTTATTTTCTTAAGCATTTTATGTTGTTTTCTTATCCAAATAGTAAATTAAATCTTAATTTTAAAACAAAACATTACATATAATTGATTTTAGAAACTATGGTATGATCTATTGTGACAAATTTTTATAGTGTAATATATATAACGCTTAACAAATCCTTTCCATATGTCCATCTATAAAGGACATACACCTATATATGACTTTGTGACATCTATAAGAATGAATATAGGAATGTATTAACATCTTTGTGTGACCATATTTGTTATCCTATTTATAAATAGTTCTAGGTAAATATAACATAGTATAATTATTAAAATGGGTATATAAATATAAAGTTAATGGAGAAAGGTTATAAAGTTAAAGTATTAAAGTTTTAAAATTTCAAACTAATTCAATATAAATAAGGTAAATTTTCATCAATTTTGTGACAATTAAGACTCACTCAATTGCATCTTCTTAAAAATATATATCCCATTAAAACTCACATTACTATGTTTACAATAGGCTATGATGCACTTACATTTGAAATTATTGTCATGATTGCTCTCAATCTAGATTTTTAACTTCAACAAAGCCTCCCAATATTACATTTGCTCCATTTGCTCCACCTCATCTTAATGTAACTTAATATTGAAGACAATTTAAAAATTACTTATAGTGATGACCGAACTTATTGAATGCTTATCTTATTGATGATATTTATATTCATATAATATTACTTCACACATATTGACCAAATTTATTGAATGCTTATCTTATTGAAGATATTTATATTCATATAATATAACTTCAAATTGACAACTTATAAATTAATTCATTAATAACCTAGACATTAGTAACTAATGTGTTTATTGAACCATAATATTGTATGTGTGTTGGATATTTAGGCATAGCTAGCACACACATATCCCACACGTAGATGATAATAACAAGCGATGTTCCTAATGCATATTTTAAAAATGTTCACAACTAATCATGCATACAAATAAATAAGGTAGATCAAACTTCAAATAATCCTTATTAAATAAAGAGTAATAATTCAACATTCATCCATCTTTAAAATTGAATTATTATAATTTAAACATGGTAGGAACTATGTGAGGAAACAAGGAATCACATATCGAATCCAAAATGTGATTCTCAATTGACTTGGAATCACCCAGGTCCTTTTAAATCTTTAATTCCATCTCGCATCTACCATCCCATCGTTGTTTTTTTGAATTGATTTCCCTTGGCGATCCCAAGTTTTGATTTCAATGACTTCTATGTGTGGGTTTTATTGATTGTTATGAAAATATTGTGGTTTTATCTTATATAACTTATCCCTTTAGTCATCAGTCTGTTCCCGAGCAGTCGGCCAAAAGTCGAATCGATGGTCATCACTTCGGTGTTTAAAGACCTATAGATTCAAATGCCCTACTTTTCTGTGCATGGATGATGAGTTAAGGATAAGAGTTTTCCATGCTATATATGGAACCTTTACTTATCTTTGAGTTGATTGATTCATGGTTGAATGTCTAGTCTTTGTGCCTTCTTATGAGTGAGTACCTCTACGGCTTGATTGATTAAAACTTTGATTTATCTATGCGTTTTTAATTGCTTGAACTTGGGTACATATCTTCATTTTTATTGATAGGCTGTGCATTGTGAATGATAAACCTCTGAGTTGAATGGCAGTCCCTTGGCGAACCAAACTTATGATTTCAATGACTTCTTTGTGTGGGTTTTATTTATTATTATGAAAATATTTTGTTTTTATCTTTCATCCCTTATCACTTTAGTCATCATCCTGTGCCTGAGCAATCGACCAGGAGCCGAATCGATGGTCATCACTTCAGTTTTTAAAGACCTATAGATTCAAATGTCCTTCTTTTCTGTGCATGGATGATGAGTGAAGGATAAGAATTTTCTCTGTTGTCTATCCCTTATTTATCTTTGAGTTGATTGATTCATGGCTGAATGTTTAGTCTTTGCGCCTACTTGTGTAGTTTTTTTTTTTTCTTGAAATTAATCCGATCAATATTTAATTTAATATGCTTGGATTTTTAGTCAGTAACTGAATGAATTTCACTTTTTTCATTCTCTTGATATGGCTTCTCTACCAAATTCAACAATCACTTTTGATATGTCTTCTCTTCCAAACCATAGACTCTTATCATTGTAAACTCTAAAAAAGGAACCAGTCTCCCACTTTGGTGGTATTTTCCAATTGTAGTGACCCTTTGACTAAAGGAATAATTATAACGAATAGTTCATTTTGGATAATAAAGTCTAATATAGAAATAAAAGAGTCTTATATGGGAACTAATTATTATACTCATTTATTATAACTTCATATAATATTTATAGATGGCAACTAATTATTATCTTATTGATGATATTTATATTCATATAATATAACTTCAAATTGACAACTTATTAATTAATTCATTAATAACCTAGATATTAGTAATTAATGTGTTTATTGAACCATAATATTGTATGTGTGTTGGATATTTAGGCATAGCTAGCACACACATATCCCACATGTAGATGATAATAACAAGTGATGTTCCTAATGTAATTTTTAAAATGTTAACAACTAATAATGCATACAAATAAATAAAGTAAATCAAACTTCAAATAATCCTCATTAAAGAAATAATATTAATTCAACATTCATCCATATTTAAAATTGAATTATTATAATTTAAACATGGTAGGAACTATGTGAGGAAACAAGGAATGACATATCGAATCCCAAATGTGATCCTCAATTGACTTAGAATCATCGGGCTCCCTTTAAACCCTTAATTCCAGCTCGCATCTCCCATCCCTTCCTTTGTTGAAATATGTTGGAGTTTTGACTATATTGAACTAACTCTAGATATAATCCAAATGTGAAATCTTCAATCTTTTCGACTTGATATCTCTAGTAGACAACTAGTATTAGTCATCACACATCTAGAGGAGTGTGGATAGCATGACCCTCCGACAAAACGAGGGGAGTGTGGATATCTATAGACACTACCCTTTAGAACCATTAATTTTGTGACAATTAAGACTCACTCAATTTCATCTTCTTCAAAATATATACGTCATTAAAACTCACATTACTATTTGTAGAAATAGGCTTCATTACCACCATAAATTTTGTGACAATTAGGAATCACTCAAAATCATCTTATTTTTAATATATATCCCATTAAAACTCACATTACTATGTTTACAATAGGTTATGATGCACTTACATTTGAAATTATTGTCATGATTACACTCAATCAACATGAATTTCCACCTTATATGACTATATTTTATCTAGATTTCTAACTCGAACTAAGCCTCACAAATATTACATTTGCTCCACCTCATCGAAATTTATATTAGGAATACGAACAACCCTCATACCCATCCCATATTGATGTTATTAGTGGGTGTGTGAGGTTATGAAGGTTAAATTCTTTGTTTTGAGGATTCTAACGCATTGCATTATATGTGGTCTTAGTGGATCCAACCGTAGGGAACTTTTAAGGAATCGTAAAGAAATTTTCTAATACGTTTTTTTAGTGGATCCAACCATAGGGAACTTTTAATGAATCTTAAATAAATGTTATAAGGAATATATATGTGGTCTTAGTGGATTGAACCATGTTCAAAGAATATGCACATGCTATTGTGTTAATTTTGGATAGTTATCCACTCAATGTAGAAATCCCTTAGTGGAAATGCCTTAGTTTTTAGTACAATTAGGTCCCTTTATGTAAATTTAGGTGACCAAAAAGTATTTCATAGTTATGTATTTAGCTCAACAATATCCACAACTATCCAACAATTTGTCCTGAAATATCTCAAGTGATCCAACTATATAATATAACATTTGCACAGTTCATATGTTATATAATATAACATTATCCAATCTGTGATCAGATAAGAGTGCACCACTTAGTAAAGCAAGATTTATTATGTGTCAATATTAAAGGCATAGCAAGTTGTTGTGCACCACTTACTAAAGATTTCTTATGTTATTAGTGGGTGTGTGAGGTTATGAAAATTAAACTCTTTGTTTTGGGGATTCTAATGCATTGAATTATATGTGGTCTTTGTGGATCCAACCATAGGGATTTTTTAAGGAATCTTAAAGAAATGTTTTAATACATTTTTTTAGTGGATCCAACCATGCGGAACTTTTAATGAATCCCCTTGCTTGTTGTTTTTTTGAATTGATTTACCTTGGGGAACCCAAATTTTGATTTAAATGACTTCTATGTGTGGGTTTTATTGATTATTATGAAAATATTGTGGTTTTATCTTCTATCTCTTATCCCTTTAGTCATTAGTCCATGCCTGAGCAGTAGGTGAGGAGCCAAATTGACGATCTTCACTTCAGTGTTTAAAGACCTATAGATTCAAATGCCTTGCTTTTCTGTGCATGGATGATGAGTGAAGGATAATAATTTGCCCTGCTATATATCTCTTACTTATCTTTGAGTTTATTGATTCATGGCCGAATGTTTAGTCTTTGTGTCTTCTTATGAACAAGTACATTTGCAGCTTGATTGATTAAAACTTCGATTTATCTCTGTGTTTTTAATTGCTTGAACTTGGGTACATCTCTGCATTTTTTTTTATAAAATTTGCATTGTGGATAGATATTGAGGAGAGATGTCGACACAGAATTCTCCAAACATTCCTCGAAAACTCTTTAGGTTATCCCAAGAAAGAAGAACAAGAACTCCTTCTTCGACTGAGACTCCGAGCGACCAACAATAATCTTGTCAGAGGAGATTTTCAAATGAGTCTATGAATAGATTAACTGAAGAACCTACTCAAGCAAGTTCTATGGATGCAGACTTCTTATATAGGTTGTGCATTGATACTCCTACACCTGAGAATGTAGGGAATACCTCTGGACAAGAGAATATTTCTAGTAATTTTCATTGATTTTGTTTATTTTTGTTGTATTTTTTTGTATTTAAATTTATGTGAGGTTAAATCTTGAAGTTACTTTCAAATGTGTGTGTAGAAAATTAGTTTAAAGCAAGGGACAAAAATGAAAGAGAGAGTGGTTGTCACAAAGATTCAAATGTCGATACAAAGAGTGAAGATGTATTTAGGAGGCTGGGTTATCAAGAAACAAAAGATTACACGCCTACATCCACCTATCATTTGGATATTGGTGATGAACTTCCCTAGAAAGGGATTACTGAAGAAATGATGCTTAAGCAATGCTCAAGTGTTAAAACAAGATTGGAAAATGATTTGGTGGTCTTGGAAATCTCTCAGAAGAGTAAACAAATCTTGCAAATTGTTTTGCATTCATTGGAAAACTTTATGGACGCATATCATAAGATGAGGCCAACCACTGACAGTTTTGTTGATCTAATGAGGCAGCGAAAGTTCGAGTTGATGGGCCCTAATAAATCGGAGGCAGTAAAAAATAGAGTTTCAAAAGAAGACTCCATTTCGATGTTCAATTTCAAAGAGGGCTCAAAGAGGAAGATGTTGAAGGTGCAATATTTTAAGCACCCTGACATTACAGGACATCTGTATAACAGATTTTTGGTGGCATATGAGAAATTCTCGTGGAATGATGAGGTTCCACACTATTTTGCAAGACACTTTTTTGCAGAGTTTTTCTTGCACATGCACCCCAATTATACTAGTTTACCATACAAATATTATGGGACCGGTAAAAGATGCACATATGATCACAAAGGGGAATATCAAAGTGCGGAATTGTCGAGGCCTCAACAACCTTTAGTACCTCGCCCAACAGGGGCATTTGATTCACTTTTAGAGTTGCAGGCTACATCATAGGTTGATAAAGAGGCTAGGAATGCAATCAAGGAAAATTTGGAAGCGATTTTTTATGGTGTTTATGTTGGCATGAATCATCAGCGAGCAAAATCCAATTCCCGGGCCACATTTGTTTATAAAACAAATGTGGAGCTAGATACAATGTCAGGAGAAGATGTTTTGGAGTATGCAAAATTTTTCCAGGATGGTTGGAAAAAGGTCATTCAGAATGATGACCCAAACCGTAGATTGGTATGTGCTCTAGTTAGGAAATTTTTGATGCATTTTATGATAGTTTAATTCTAATTCTATATTTAGATATGATTGTATCTATAGAAATAATCGAGTTGTTATTGTCATTAATTGCAGTTTGGAGATATGTTAAATGAATCTTTAATAGGTAGGGAACTTGATTCGATAAATTTAAATTTGGATGGGTTGAATCAGGTATGTGTTTTCTAATAGTTGTTCAATCTCCACTCTTTTGAATAAGAAATCAAAAACATTTATAATTTTGTATAATTGTGAACACATTGAATCCTACATTTAGTTCTTAGTTGTGTTGTTCATAGATCCCTATTCCATCTCCTACTACTTGGACAAGCTTGTCTCAATTCTCACTAGGAGAGTTTGAAGAGGGTGGGAGTTCACATGTATCATTTAATGTCTTAAAATCATTTAAATTTAATGTGTTATAATCATTTAAATTTAATTTTTCAAATTTTTAAATTTGAAATGTGTTATATAGGCTAATGTGGAGAAGAGAGTACCTGAGAGTGTGATTGGGAGGGAGACTAGGATTGAGGAGGAAGCAGAGGAAGCACCCAGATTTGGGAAGGATGTGTTCATTTAGGATGATTCATAAATGTATGTTTTTTACTTTTATCAAATTTTTGTTTTCTCAAATTTTTATTTTAGCCTTTCCTATTCAACGCTTTGATAAATTATTTTGAAATATATAAAACCCCTAGATAAGTTTATCATTGTCTTAAGTGGTGTATATTCAAATTTATTTAAGGTTAGATCATGATGAATACCTAATTTTGAACTTGAACATTTGAATATTTGAGAACAGACTCTATCCCACATCAGAAAAGAGAAAGTTTCTAAATTTTCTTCGATTGCATTCTTTGTTTTCTTGTCTAAGAATGACGTATTATGGACATTTGTGTTTTCTACACACAACAAAGTGAATTCCTTCTTTCCAGGGTAGTGTCAAACTCTTAACTAAATTGGTTACTAATCACAAAAACCAAAATTCAATTAGATTTACAAATAAGCTCACACATATTGTATATGTGAGCTAGCTTACACATATTGTATATGTGAGCTAGTTCACGCATATTGTATATGTGAGATAGTTCACACATATTGTATATGTGAGCTAGCTCACACATAATTTCAAAGAGAATTTCATTATATTTAATATGAATACATCCCATTTAAATAGTTTTTGAAGAATGACTTAATATACATGTGTAGATTTGTGTTTTCTTCATATACATGCAAGATTATATGAGAACATCTATTCCAGCGTAGAAAGATGAGATAAGTATTTTCCAGAAGAATGGTTTATAAAATGAAGATTTGTGAACTTTTTTAGATAATAAGTAGTTTTTTGGAAGAATGGCTTAATATGGATATTTATGAGTCATTTTGTTTGAAAGGGCATTGTAGAATTTGATTATATGACCACTGCAGAAGAAAAGAGAAGTATTTAACTGCTGAGAAGATTAGTATTTTATTGTTGTGTAAATATGATCAAATAACATCACCTGGGATGAGAATTTCTCAAGGATTTGGTACCTTATCCACAAGGAGAATTTCACCTGAAGGATTTTGGACTTTATCCACAAGGAGATAAGTATTTCATGATAAGTATTTCATTGGAATAATGACTTAATATGGAGATTTGTGAATTTTCCTCATACACAATTATATATTTATTTTCAGATTATTATCTAACTCTAATTCACAATTTGTTTTACCAATAACACATTAACATCACCTGGGATGAGAATTTTACTTGAAGGATTTGGGACTTTGCCCAAAAGAAGAATTTCACCTGAAGGATTTCAGACTTTATCCACAAGGAGATAAGTATTTCATTGGAAGAATATCTTAATATATCCACAAGGAGATAAGTATTTCATTAGAAGGATATTTTAATATGGAGATTTGTGACCTTTCTTCATACATAGTTCTATATTTATTTTCAGATTATTATCTAACTCTAACTCACAATTTTTTTTACCAAGAACATATTTTTTCTCTTTAATTTTTTTAAAGATTTTAGATAAGATTTACAAATTGTTTAAATCATTTGCTCTTAATTGGAGAGTAACTATCTTAAATCTGTTTAACTATGGTTGGGTATGTTATAATTTCTTATTGTTTTATTTAATATTTAGTTACAATATATATGCTAATATGTGTTATTTATTTTTTTATTATTGTTTTTTATTGTTACAGATGTATAAATTATATTTTGTGGAAAATATGTTTACAATATATTTTGTGGGAAATAGTATGTTGGAGGATAAGACTTAACCCTTGTAACATCCCGCTCTGGTGCACATACCAAACTTATTCTTTGAGGACACTTGCTCGCAAGTGATCTGGATTTATATGATGATAAAACTTTTCTTTCATTATGATGCATTGAGTTATATGACAGGATGTTTTTACTACCTTGGTGTAGACATGTGCTGCTGACTTAGTTTCTTTGAGTGTGCAGGGTGTCGGACCTTGAGGATGCTTAATTTAGTTTCTTCGAGTGCGGTGTCTGACCTGAGGATGCAGGCATCTATGGAACTCCTTGACCCTCGATTGTCGTGGAGCATGGCTTGAGTTCGTTTATGATGATATTGTTGCGTTTTGGTGATATAATATCGATTTTATGATATGTTGTTGACATGATCCGACATGATGGTTGATGATGATGCAGGCTAACGATAGATTTTACCGTAATCGGATCACATATGGAGTAGAGGGCCACACATGAGATCCGTGAGATTGAGGGAGAGGTGTAGACAAGAGCCCTGCCATACGCCTCTTACTAGCATCTCACCGTATTCAACCGTAGAGGTTAACGTGACACCTAGTTCGAGGTGGGACGACAGGCGGAGGGCGATCGCTACTGGCCGCCATGATGATTCTATAATGACAAGGCGGTGGGCTCATTCCTTAGAGCCCTAGTCTCTAATAAGATTCACCCGGGCGAGTGTTGACTCCGTGGGTTTTAGAGTCTACCAATCCGGCCAAACCAAATGAAAGTGGCCCCCTTTGAGCACGTGGTGCATCCCCGGCGCTATCAAAGAATTACAAGTCGAGTAGCACCCTTGAGCACATGAAGCGCCCTCGGTGGCACGCCGCATCTAATCAAGCACCGCGTAGTATAACTTTGAGCACGTAAAGGCCCCTAAGGAAACGCCGCTTCGAGGATGATGATGAGACCGCATAGACGACCATGAGACCTTATCACATGATAATTCTTAAAACGCACTCTTCGCCTAATTAATTTGTCTCCGATCAATTCAAACCTAGATTGCCCTCTAAGATGTTCGACAGCCCTAGTACATCCTCCAAAAAAAAAAAAAACCCAGCGAACCAACACCCACCCAAGAGTTAATTTCCAAAAACTTCTGAAAAGGGGGTGTGCAATGAGAGGGTCAATTTGCCAAACCCTTGGTGTTTAATCATGGGACTAAAAGTATTAAAGAAGGAGTATAAATTTGGGATTAAAAAATATATAGCCAATAATAATATAAATATTCGTTTATTTTGAAAAGAATATTAAGTGCATTTATCCTTTGGGGTTTTAACAAAATTTAATATTAATAAATAATGTAAGGAGAGAAAGAAAAGGAAAAAATAAAAAATAAAAATAAAATAAATTAAGGAAACTTATAAAATTGGAAAGTAGGAGACATTGGGGAAAAGCTAAAAAGAATCATCATTTAAGTAATTACTAAATTGCGTAGCTAATTACTTTAGGAAAGAGAATAAAGCAAGAGGGGATCGATCTAGGAACCCTAGGAGAAATTTAAGGAGCAATTTTGGGTGTGTGAGGAAATTAGATTTTAATTAATAAAACATAAATTAATTATTGAGAACCCTAGGGATGAGCGACAATTACTTGGATGGCGGAGATTGATTAGAGGATTTATCATTAAAAAAATTAACGGAATTATCAATAATAAGGAAAGTATGTGGGTCTCATTTGGCTATAAACGAAAGGGAAAGGAAGGAAGAAGGGGAACGGTTAGCGTAACGCTATGCTACCAAATTATGGCTTGACGGGTTGCTTCTGAGGAGTTGGCCGTAGCCTGCCTTGTTGAGTGGCGCTCACCCATTGAGGCTTGAAGCCGAGACTAGTTATTTTCTCGGTTCTTGTGTGGCCCCTCATGGCTCTGGGGCTGGCGGGGAAGCAGAAAATTCCCCGCGATTTCATCGGAGGTACCGGTGAAGCCGGCCCATGCAGCCGGATGCACATACGAGGAAGGCAACATGGAGTGCTGGCCATCACGAAATCCAAGCAACAACACTTGTTGAAGACTATATATTATAATCTCACGTTGTTGCACCTTTACTGAATGGATAAATTCCCTTAATAACCTTCAAGATATGTTTGACATAAGATCCTGTTAGAGATCTTGCATTGATTTGTTACCGGCCGACTGCCTTATTGAACCTCGGATTGTCGGAAATCTTCCTTGTTAAGGTTTTAATGCCGAACTCCTCATTGAAATTTTGATAGTCCAGGATGTATCTTTAACAATTCCACGATCCGCGGTTTATTTTCGCTTTTAAAATGATGAGGGCACTTTATTTATTCTCGCGGTATTAATGCTTTGCGTCACAAGTGGGTCGCATTCCCTTGAGCCGCTGGACCTGCCATCACCGTGATGCTAAGGTGGGTTGGGGTAACTCCCATCATTGTGGCATGGTTGTTCTTCTCGCTTGATGTTCTATCTATTGCAACCGTTGTCCTTCGCTCCATTGCCTCGCTTTTATTTTTCCGAGGTCCCGAGCCATATTGATCGTGATCGCCAGGAGGGTTGAGATGACACGGCTTTCCGACACCGCTGCGTCTCCGTAAAACGATACCACCAAAACGCTAAACCAAAACAACGCTTCCCGGATCGGAGGGGATGACGTCGACGGGAATGTCAGTTACATACCACCGTAATCACCGCTCTAACCCTTGTGTATCGTCGCGGACCCTCATCCGGGTTGGGGTTTATAAATTTCGTGATTTTTGTTATGACCTCACCGTATTTTTAACCCAGCCATATGATTCAGATGATGTTACGGCTGGCCCTCGCCACGCAACCTTATGCCAGCCTCTTCACTTCCCATCTTAAATGGTATTCCAAGCATCGCCATCGCGCGAGACCCGTGGTTGCCTGTTTCCACGCACTACCGAAAGCGCCGCTCGGCACGCCCACTTCAATCCTCGTGCATCCGCGTCACCAAAATCCCGGTTGTCCGTTTAACCGCCATTTTAATTTTGGGAGAAATCAGAATAATAGTTAGGTTTTATATTCAACATCTACTTATGGGTTAATGCCGTTTCGAACCTGCTGTTACTCCTTGATAAGGTATTTATCGTCAGGATGCCATTCTAACGGCAGTAGCAGAGTGAATTTATTGCCACCCACAGTTGCCAATACGTTTTCCATGTTTGTAGCGAACCTTAACAGATGTCAAATTTGGCCCTTTTCCTTATAGTTTTGACATTCCATTATCGACCCCTTCAATATCGCCATATTTTAATTACGCTATTTAAATATATCGTTTTAAAATAAGGATGCTATCCGACCATATTGCTGCCCGTTCTCATTCTGCCACCATCGATGTCATTCCATCAATTGTTTAATATTATTGCACGACACATCCCAATTTCACCGATGCTATCCTTTAATTGATCTTTTAAACATTGTTGTTTAATTTAGCGATAATCCTGGCGGTTAATATATCATTTGTAACTATTGAGGCGAGCCTTAATTTACCGGTCCTTTTAAATTGTATTAAACCTGTCCAAATAGTTAGGGATGGTATTACATGTTGTCACCATAGTTATTTTGATTTCAAATTGATGCCACGTTGTCTCGAATCTGATTTTTGTTGCCTTGAATGCCTTTAACTAGAATGAATCATTACCTAAATTATTGGAAATAGGAACGCGAGTAGTTGGCAATTCAAACCTGGCCTTTTTCTTAGTAATATAATTATCCTTAAATATTCTATATTGGGACGTATGTTGATTCTCTCCAATATAAAGTTTCTTTATGTATGATGATTATTCCACACATTGACACACTTAATGGTCACTTGAATCATTGTCTTAATTAATAATGAGAGATGTCACTTCCAAAAATAACCCTTTGGCATTGTCATGAAATTTTAGTGTTAAGATTTCCATTTAATGTTATTATGAATATTTTATTTTATATTTAAGATCGCCGCTTAAAGTTATGAATGTATTAATTACTTGACTTTAGGGACTGATGAAGTAATTAGGATGTTACCCTTGTACCTCAAGGTGGATATTTAGATGTGACAATTAACTATCCTTTACATGGGGTTCCTTACAAAACCTTGTTTTAATTATCTCATTCAAATATGGTAATTGTTATAACATGTCATTTAAATAGATGGTTGTTCATGCATTCCATTATGATGATCATTTTAGTTTACGGGAGGAAGAACATCATAGTGGTATATCTTAATGGTTAACCAAGTTCGTCTTTATACGTTTCTAAAAATACACAAAGATGAGTATAATCCATGGAGGATTCGTGAAGTCCCAAAATTTCAATATTATTGTATTTTGTTTTTAATTGCTCGAGTCATCTTATGGGTCACATTCTCATATAGATTATCTACCTTTGTTTTGAATCAAGTGATTCAACTTGTCTTGCATATTTATATAGATTATCTACAAGGGTTCATGATTGATACTTTATTAATAAGGCGTTGATTAGAAGGTACACACCTTGTTTATGAGAACATCTCTCTCTCGATCTGTTCATTTGTTAAAAATTTCCCTTGTGTCTATGTGTCCTAGTGTCTTCCATGTGAAGCTTTCTTGCTTTAACCTAGGGATAAGGCCAACAAACAGGTGAACGTTAGCTGAACTTCGGTTCTACGCCTAACTAGTAATACTCAAAGCCCCTCCCCTTCTCAGGTTAAAAAAGAAATAGTCCAAATGGATCCTTGTCCCGTGTCTCAGAACCATGGTGAAGGTTATCCTGAATATTGTTTATGTCGTCGCTGAGTACTGGGTATGGCGGCATGTCTCCGGACTTACATAACCCATCACTTACCCAAGTTAGTATATTAGGGTGGTTGTTCATGGGATTAATGTTGAAATTGTGTTCTCGTTGTCGGAGTCCCTCTTGTCACGATCCTCCGTAGAAGGAGCTAGCTTGTCCCTTCTTATGTTGTACTTTGACCGCGGGTCGGCTAGTCGCCATTCCGGCTCAAGTGCGATGTAGACACCTCCATGTTCTCACGTAATCAGCCAAGCACCAGACCTTGTTAAAATCGGTTAAAGACGCATGGGAACCGGGTTTTGAGCCGCTGATTATGTGTTCTGGGGGTCCAACCCTGCGTGGTATGCATGGGAGGTCACGCTTTAAATGGGCTTTTGCTTGTCGTGGCGATCATCATTCATGCCCTCGTGGTCACCGTGATCGCGGGCGTATTCCTCCTCGGGTCATACTCTTTATGTTCATCCCACAGGTCAGACGTCAGTCCTATGGCATTTAGATCTCGAAGCAATCAGGCTGTATCCTTGCAATACACGCACACACACACTTCAAAAAAAAAAATTGCACCTATCTTTAGAATGGTTGGCATAACGAGTCAAGCTACAACTCCTTTGGTATGTATGTCAATTTTGTTTTAATCACAATTTTGAATTCTCAGATTATTTCACTTGTTTGAATTGTAAATTTTAATTTTGAATTCCCATTTTTTGCAAGTTTGAATTGCACTATGAAGTGATCTATCTTAAAAAGATCGCTTAGAGTCCAAAATTTTGGAATTAAATCTTATTTTTTATCATCCTAAATTGGATGTGGAACTTATGTATTTTGCAGTGTAACTATTCAAAATTTGAATATGTATATATATATATATATATATATATATATATATATATATATATATATATATATATATCATAATTTTGAATTTAAATAGCAATTTTATTTAACTATTTATTGTCTCATACTTGATTTCTCAAAGTTGATGGAAAAAAAATGGTAAAGTTAACTAGTAATGAACTAATGTTTTGTATATTTTCTTTTTTATAATGCATTAAATTAAGCATCAAACTCTTAAATACTTTTCTGTTGTGTATTAATTTAAATGTTTCATTTTATGTTCACTGTGGATTGTCAAAAATATTATCAAACTCTTAAATACTTTTTTGCTATGTATTAATTTAAATGTTTCATTTTATGTTCAGTGTGGATGGTCAAAAATATGATCAAACTCTTAAATAATTTTCTGCTATGTATTAATTTAAATGTTTCATTTTATGTTCACTGTGGATTGTCAAAAATATGATTCTATTGACATATCATCAAATAATTTTGGCAGATTAATTTTATATTAAAAGTATGTATTAATTTAAATGTTTCATTTTATGTTCATTGTGGATTGTCAAAAATATGATTCTATTTACATATCATCAAATAATTTTGGCAGAATAATTTTAGCAGATTAATTTTATATTAAAAGTTTTTTTTTTTTTTCTAGTTACTAATGACCCTGTTGGTTACATAGATGCACTTAACCAATAAAAAAACTAAAGGAAAAACTAAAGAAAATATAGGCATATGAGATCTGTTAAATAAATTGGTTACATAGATGCACTTAACTAATAAAAAAAACTAAAGAAAAGATAGGCATCTGAGATCATAGATTCACTTAACTAATAAAAAAAACTAAATGATAAACTAAATGAAAGATAGGCATATGAGATCTGTTAAATAAATTGGTTACATAGATGCACTTAACTAATAAAAAAAACTAAAGGAAAAACTAAAGGAAAGATAGGCATATGAGATCATAGATCTACACTTAACTAATAAAAAACTAAAGGAAAAACTAAATGAAAGATAGACATATGAGATTTGTTAAATAAATTGGTTACATAGATGCACTTAACTAATAAATAAAAAAAAACTAAAGAAAAGATAGACATATGAGATCATAGATCTGCACTTAACTAATAAAAAAAGCTAAAAGAAAAACTAAATGAAATATAGGCATATGAGATCTGTTAAATAAATTGGTTACATAGATGCACTTAACTAATAAAAAAAACTAAAGGAAAGATATGCATATGAGATATGTTAAATAAATTGCTTACAATAAAAAAAACTAAAGGAAAGATATGCATATGAGATATGTTAAATAAATTGGTTACATCTAGATGCACTTAACTAATAAAAAAAACTAAAGGAAACATAGGAATATGAGATGTTAAATAAATTGGTTACATAGATGCACTTAACTAATAAAAAAAACTAAAGGAAAAACGAAAGGAAAGATAAGCATATGAGATCTGCTAAATAAATGAAAATAAAAAATTAAAGTGAAATAATACAAGAATGTGAACTGTTATTTATCTATTTAAGAATATGCAAAGTCAATAATACAAGAATGTGTTGTTGTTTATATATTTAAGAATATGCAAACTCAATAGATAGACAAGAAGAAATTGAACTGCCAAACATACAAGATTGTAACATTGCATATCTATTTAATAATATATTATAGTAGACAACATGTTAAACCATGCAAAACTTATTTGAGAATATATGGTAGTAGAAAACACTTTAGACATGCAAATCCTATGTTGGAAGAAGGTAACCAATGTGGAATTCAAAGGAGGAGGTATGCATTCAAGCATTGTGTTTTAGACATGCCAAGGAACAACACAAACCCCTTGTACAACTCAGATAATATGTATGAAAGGGAATTACATTAGGAAAATGATTTGCAAGCTATGGTTCAGTACTATTCACATAAACCCACATTTCTGTAAGGGTCGTCACCTAACTTTAGGCAATGTTGTATTAATTTTCTTAACTTTGTTAGAGAAGAGATCTATTATTACAATTTAATTAACTTTACTTTAGGCAAGGTTGTATTAATTTCCTTGACTTTGTTAGAAAAGAGATCTATTAATTACAATTTAATTCTAATAATTAACACTTCTAAATAAGTTTACATGAAAATCAGCTTAATTATTAAAATAGAGATTCTAAATAATTTCAAATTTTAAATGTAAATCAACTTAATAATTAGAATGGATATATTGGTATATATATGATATTATTAGTAAAGTGTTATTACAACAAGTGGAAGAGATGTTTAAATTGTTTTTAGTTGTTAGAATATTAATTTAAAAAAAAAAAATTACCACCTAAAGAAGTCAATGCTGTCAAATCTAGGATAGAAGAGATGTTCAACTCTTCTTTGATTGGTGCAATAGTAATAAAAATAAAATTCTCAAGATAGAAGAGATCCAAATTAATTGTAGGTAATGTTTATACAATAAAATCTTGATATAGAAGAGATGTTCAACTATTTTCTGGTTTGTGTGATAATGATAAAATAAAATGCTCAAAATGATGTGACAATAAAATAAAACCTTAAAATGGAAGAGATGATCAACTCTTTTTTAATTTTATCATCTAGTCATGAAAAAAATGTTAAAGCTAGAAGAGATATTCACCTCAAAGTTCATATACCCTTAATAAAATAAAATCTCAAAATGAAAGAGATATTTTTAACTTTTCTTTAATTTTGAGAACAATAATTAAAAAAAATATTCAAAATAAAAGAGATGTTCAATTCAACTTTAATTTATATTTAATGCCTGTAAAATAAAATAAAAATCGGAATGAGTTAAAATTTGAAACAAGATATTATTACAATAGAAAATATAAAATATGTTTAACTTTTTTTAAAATTAATGCAATATTATTAAAATAAAATGGAAAGAATACTATTGAAAAAAGTAAGTGCTCAATGGAAATGGTGTTTAACAATTTTTTAGTTTAAAATAAAATGCTCATAATACAAGAGGTATACAACTCAATTTTGATTGGTGTAATGCTCATAAAATAATTTTAATTGGTGTAATGGTTGAAAAACACAGATAAAATATGGTTGAATCATATTTTATCTGTGTTTTTTAAGAACGACCCAAAGTTTTTTATACATACCCTTTTTATAAATATCCTATTTGGAAATATGGTTGAAAATAGTCAAAACAAGTCATCAAATTATGGAATGTAGATGTGCCACTTGTTTAAAAACATCGTAATAGTATTACATCTTCAATGATTCATTCATGATCTACTTTGGACATTTTCCATTTTCTATTTTTTTTTTAATTGAACTTCTATTAACTTTATGCGCACTGCACATACCAAATGACTATATTGACAACTTGTGACATCTGACTGGTAGTCTTGAAAGTGAACATGAGTATCAGTTCGATGGTTTTCTTGAAAAAAATATCCTTTCAATACAATGGATCCTCTTTCACATATAAAACTGTTATCATCAAAATCTTCTAATAGCCTCATCTTTTGTTCTGTTCATCTCATCAAATAATATTTCATGTTTTTAGTGTTGTCTACAGGTGCAACCATGACAAAAACATCTCCTGCAAATAATTGGATATATTGGACAACAAATAGTTCCAGTTAGATTATCACACAAGTACATCTACAAGTTATTTGAAAAAAATTAAACATAAAAATTACCTTCTCTAACAAGATCAGAAACTCTATCGCCATCAACTGACACTATAGTTTCATTTGATTCCATCTCTTATGAGCTTGCAAGTGACATTTTCCCTTTTACATTAAGTTTGGTATGTCTTCAATCTTTAACATATCCTGCATTTTTGTTTTCACAAATATCTATGGATTATGTGTCATCTATGAAAACTGAACAAAAACACGACTCATTTCTTCTATCAAATGAAAACACATTTTGAAAACGTTTTGTTTTAACTGAACGTATTTTTCGTGTCCCAGGTATTGTACTGGCATCATATTCGATTGATCTATTTACATCTTGGATTCCAACATACCAAAAAAACCTGCACAAGACAATAACTTGTTAACTTGAAATCTCTCAAGAAAATGATTGAAGTTTGAATATAAATTTGAACATGTTCAAAAAAAAATATTTTGTGTACATGTGTAACATTTATATATAGACACACCTACGCACATCCCTTGATGGATTATATTCATGGCTTAGAGCCATTTTGCACCATTCAACAACTTGTTCAGTGGATTCAAATCGATCGACATGAGGGCTCAGATGATACCTTCGAAGTGCTCATTTTATACATGCCTTTGCACTATCATGCTCTCCTTTTCCATGACCAGTCTGAAAACAATTCCAACAATGTGTAATGTTTAATTTTTTATGAAGATGACATAACCAATAGAATGATCGTAAATATTTGAACTGACCTGCACACCCATCTGACCATATCCAATGTCGATCAAATCTAATTTTGCATTCTTTCAATGAATCATAAAATTTATCAAAACAATGTTGTACATAATGTGTGTCATGTGCTCGATCATCACTTATATAAAAGTGATATTCTTTAATAACATGTTGATTGTCGTTGGTGTTTTCTATGTTATCAAGACTCTGTTGAGCATGTCTATATAGAACGTGGACAAATATCATGACTTGATCAGAATGATAATATTTTCTTTGTATTTCTTTTTGTGCAGTGAATGTGTAATTATCTGCAAAATCAACTACAGACAAAATTGTCCTTGGTGAAAACACTTCAAGGGATTGTTTGAATTGTAGATATTTCCATCGAGATCTATGTGAATGCTTGGTGTATTTATAGATTTCTTCCTCAAACTTATTCAAAAAATCTATCACACATATTTAATCTACCTTCAAATCAATACTTTTGGAAATAATATTTGAAGAATGTGGAGCCGTGTTGTTGATATATTCATATCTCTTCCAATTGACTCTTACATTAGAAAATTATTGATCATTCATATCAATATGATACTTTGAATGAAACAAACTTAGATTTCCACAACGATCACATTTCTTTCCACCAACACATGTTGTTTTGTAAAATAAATCATCATCATCTCTTTCACATAGAATTTCAGATATAAAAACATGGAATGTGGAAGGTGGAGGTGAACTTGGCCATAAATTTTTACCAAAATACAAAAAAGTGTCATAATACAACTCAAATTCCACATGATAACGACAACAACAAGTGTCACGAACAGTGATGGGTCTAACAAACCATGGTTTTTGTTGCACAAACGTATTGATCAAAATTTTAACTTCTTTGTGCTCTTCTTTGAACTTATTGAACAACTCTATTTGTGTGATTGGAAACATATGTTTTGGATGTTCTTCATATTGTTTTCGTGCTATTCTTCATTGCAACACATCCATTGTATGTGGTGAAACACGAGATTCTTCCAACCAACAATTGCGGGCCAATTCTTTAACATTATCTGTGAGTCCATGTTTGTAGGGTTGTCTATAAATCACTGTCCAACAAGCCAATTCATCATTTACATCTATTTGCAATCAAAATTTTCTATGTTTGTGCAATGTTTTTCTTGACGTTTCCATCGTTTTTGCCATGTGTTGTCTCAAACGATCTTTTATATTTCTAGATGAAACAACTGTTGTTTGTATCTCTCTACGTGCAACACAGACATCTTCTTTTTGAGATTTTCCAAAATCTTTTAATACACTAGTTATATTTTTAAAGACATTATGTTTCACCTTTGTATCATTTGTCGACTTTTGAATACCCAATAATGATGTAGATTCTTTTAACTTTCTTGACTTCATTAGACAATGTAAAAGTTGAGCTTGTATTGTTATTGATTCATCTTTGAAAAAAACATTATACATATTCTTAGTTAGATATCTTATATAATGCTTAGTTTTTTTCTTCCCAAATTTGTCAGTATCAACATTTTCTAATATTTCATCATCAATATTGATAGATTCTCCTGCATATTTCAATTTAAAGTTTATATTAAAAAACATAACCCAAACACAAATTCACTAAACTATATATACTTGAGTGTTCATCTTGTATTATCTAAATTTATGTACATACCTATAGGTGATTCGTCTTCTGCTTCAATTTCGGTGTCAACGTCTTCTGCTTCAATTTCGATGTCAATGTCTTCTTCGACATTATGAGACAAATCTATTTATGTTTAAAAAAAAAATCAAATTGTAATTACAAACAATTATATTATTTACAATATTTTAAATTTGAATTCTATACTCTGAATCCTGTACTTTCTGAATACAGTCCCAATGTGTGACGTGTGTTCGATCATCATATGTGCATGCATACCTGGATGGACTTCTTCTTGTTGAAAATCCCTATTGACGTTATCATCATTTCTTTCTTCAATATTTGCATGTTATCGTTTCTTTCTCCAATAAATCTCTTTCCTTTGTTCATTTTGGCGAGTATAATCTCGAGTGCGATCAAATTTTCTGTTGCATACATTTTTGTTTCCCATGACTTTTATAGTTATCTGTAAAAGATATGTTCAACAAAGACTTCACCTTGAAAAAATGCTCAACATTTATTTTTCAACATATAAATTGTTATTCCAATCAAAACTTGAACAAACATCAATTACCTTATTCAACAAAAACCAAAAACATGATTCGAAACTTTTTTTAGGTGCGCTAGAAAACCATCATGTATCGATATCGATCCTCCAATTAAGCCTATGGAACAGAGGGAAGAAATAAAGAAAGAAAAGAATACAACTGCAATTAGTAATATAAATGATTTGAAATCCCTATCCTCGAGCTCATATCTATCTGTCCATTTGACGAATTGTGTTAAATGTGTTCGGACGAAAGCCTATTTATACAATTTCGCACGAAATGAAACGATATGATGTGTCTTTTCATTTTTTCCGAACGACGGAATTCACTCAACATGATTTCGATTGAAAGAAGTTGATTTCGGCCGAAAACCTTGGGAATCGTTCAGTTTTGACAGTTCCCGTTAGAATTTAGTCTTTCGGCCGAAATAATATTATTTTGGCCGAAAACATGAAATTGGGACTGAAAACAAAAACCAGGGAATTGCCCCAAGCTTACCTGAACTTCAGAGGTTGCAGACTCCTATAAATACTGAGAATTTTGTTTCGAAAATGACACCAACATTTCCAAAATTGAATCTATTTTCAATTCCTATAATTTGTTTTCATTTTCTTTATTTTTATCTAATTTTATTTAATTTAAAAAAAAAACATTGCATTGTATTTTCAGCAAACATTATGATTTGGTGAAATGAAATATCGGTATCTCTAAAAATATATAGTGAAAAATTTAGAAAAAAATATATTCATAATAACTAAATTGTTCTTTTCAAAAGCGTATATTTAGATTTTAGTTTTATATAAAAATTAAGATAGATACAAGGTGTATAAAAACATGTGTTTAAAATCTGCAATGTTTTCAGCTTGGTCAACTTCAAAAAAATCTAGAAATTATAATATTCATCCGTTATATTCAAAATTATAGTCATAATAAAATAGAGTCTCTGTAGATTGTTGCAGTATATTTCATTTCTTAAGAACACAATTTTAATAATAGATACATTGTTGTAGGAAAAAGTAACTCATTATCAATCCTTTCATGTTTAAGGAACATATTGTTAAACAATTATCAAATTGACATATCAAATCGTGATAGAACAAATTTGAAAAATAGTAATTGGAAAGCTAACAAAATTCTTCACAAGTGTTGTTTTTACTGTAAAGTGAAATTCTAAATAAAAAAAATACTTTTGTATGCCGGAAGTTGAAGAACTTGTGAAAATACAGTTTTTTTTTTTTATAAACAAGCAAAAGTGTAACCCATCTTCATGATTTCACCCCCAATTTAGTAAATATACATCACACTTGCAAATATTGTAGGTTTCAACATGTGGTAATGTTATTTTGATAATATGTGCCACATTTCTTGGTGCATGACCTACATGAGTGTTGATGTATTTGGATGTCGACACACTACATCTAATTAAATACGCCCCTACCCTCCTTCTTTACCTTCCAACTCTGGATATTTTCATGTACAATCGACAACCAAGGGGTAGACTATGTGAGAGACCCGACTTATGTCAATTCTATAAACATTCAATTTTTTGGATGGGTATGCATTTACTTCATCCACTATGATTTCTCCAGCCTATGTCAATCCATAAACATTCAAGTTTTTGAATAGGTATGCATTTACTTCATTCACTATGATTTCTCCCTATTTTTATTTGTTGTAGAGTATTTCAACTATGTTATTAATTTTTGCATCATATTCTACTCTTCTTTAATATTCATTTTCATTTCAAATGAGTGTCTTGTTTTTTCCAATTTTTGGTATATAGTGTCATAATAAGGGAGGTCTTGATACAATTTTTTCTTATGACCCTTACCCTATATCTCCATGATTATACATACTTTGGTATATTATTTTATGTTTGAACATTAATTGAAATCTGAGTTAGAGGTTTTGTGTGTGAATTGTGTTTGAAATTTGCGGTTCAGATGTCATGAGTAGTGTTGTCTTCTATTTCCTACAAGATTTTTCGGGATTCTAATGAGTGTCTTGTTGGTTTTGTCAGTATTAAAGTTTCAATGAATTGAAATATAACTCAGATCTTTTTTTGTATTGGGAGATTTTTGAAAACATGTTATTATTTTTTTCTTTTCTTTGTCCCTAGTTTGCTTTTTATTTTATTATAATAAAATTTTATAATATTTTATTATATGTTTGTGTTCATTTTATGTTTAAATCATGGCTAACATTTAATGATAATCGTTGGGATTAGTATTTTATTGTTAATTATATTTGTAAAGACAGTTGGATGAACATTTCCACTATAGGGTTGGAATTTATCTTTTGTGGAAGAGCATTAATAACAATGATGCTATAAAATGCCTCAATCTGTTGAGATCAACCTTTCTGGCGGGTTTTTATTTTTCTTTCCAAGTAAGGTAATTTGGGTATTACCGGTCAAATACGCTCAAAAAGTTAAAATGTGTTCTATTAAAATCTAAGCACATGAGTGTAGAGCACAATTCACCATAACAACAATATTTTATTATTGCAACATCACTAATGCCATGATTCGCCATACCTTTATCTCCTCATAACGTGTAAATCACAACAATGAAAACCTTTCAATAGTCTCCACTTGTATTTATATGATATTTGATGATATTTTTAATTCAATTATTTTATTTAACTTTCATCTCTATATAAGGTGCAAAGAAAAATCAAACTCAAACTAACGAAATAGATGCATGCATACTTAATTTTAAATTTAATCTTATTTTCTATGTTGAATTGAATCTTCGTGACTGAATAATGAACAAATTTGTAGGTTTGGTCGGAGGGAGAGGTTTTCTCATATTTAAATTTGAAGGTTGATGCCTCACAGCTAATTCTTGGACAAAACTAGTTGACATTTGGAATGAATGAGATTGTTATTGTTTCTCTCAACATTCTTTCTTAGTCAATAGACATTGTGGCTGTATGATGCGCACAATTTAGCAAGGAGGAAGAAAAGATGATACCTCACAGTTTAGCAAGGAGGAAGAGAATATGATACCGTTGAAGATGAAGAAGGAGAATTGGAATGGAAATAAGGTCATGCATGGAAGAAAGGGTCCAATGGTTCCCTTGGCGGACTTGTGAAGTGTGGGCTAAAAAATGAGAAGATCAATAAAATTTGACTATTTGGTCTAGACAGGCAAGCCAAAGTTAGAAAGGAGAGGACTTCAATCTTATCAAATTGGAATGCCATAAAGATATTATGAGTTCCATGCAAACAATATTGATTAGAGAAGACTGGTTATCAGCGTTGCTAAGATCCATGGTCATAGGTTTTTTCAAAACTAACAAATAATTTCAAGTCAAAGGTATACAAATATATTCTTGTAGATCCGCCATTAATATTTTGTTAGCTGCATGTCTTGTATATCTTTACCAGTGATGAATATTGTCCTTTTCATTCATATATATTTTGGTTTTACCAAAACAAACATCAAGAAACACTATTTCTTTTGTGATAATAGATGGTTGGACAGTTATGGTGGAATTTGTAACTGACTCTCATTCCTTTCTTGAATCATTTGTATGGTTATATTAGTGCTACTTGATTTGCACATGTCAGCATTGGATTTCTCACTCATAAAATCTTTTAGTAAAAGTACTGGTGGAATTGGTAGCAAGGGAAAGGAAATGTCTGTGCCAATTTGTTCAACTAAGACTAAGCATAAGTAAGAGGTAAATCCAAAGCGTGTAAGCAAGATGGATAGATATGAGACTGAGGGGCACAAACAACATCCATAGACAAGCACAAATCTATTTTAACCTTTGCAAAGTGTTTTTGTCAAGTTATTTGACTCAAAAATAATTTACTATTAAGCTCTAGCAAATATACTCTAGTCGATGATAAATGAGATAAGTTCAAATTGGAAAACATACCTTTGGTGTTTAATGTTTTTGGAGTTCTATGCTCGCTAACTGAAGAGTCTACCTCCAACCAAATAAAACATGTGATGTTGTGGTGGATGATTTTTTCTTATAAACAATGCCCTCATTAGTGATGGTGGCCTCATTTATCCTGTTGAAAGTTCTCATTATTGATTGCAAACATTCCAAATCTGGCTATAAAGAAGAAAGATTGGACCTCTGGATGACCCGCTCGATTCCATCTCATACGAGTCAGAGAAACCAGAGCATATGCCTTGACAAAATTAGTGATCCAAGAAGGATTTTCGGCCATCCTGTATGGTAAAATTTAGAGTCGGTGTTCTTTCATGAGACCTTGGTTAGCATGGATTCTAGGATTTCGTTGAGGTGTTTCCTTCATTGAGTAGGTATCAATATCGAGACTCATGGCTGTGTGTAATGATTTAATATTATTATGTCCAGGAGGACCTCCCAGGGTACCTGACAAACACGTAAACTAGAAGCTATGACAGTGATAAGTAATTGAGGAGATAGAGGCAATAAAGGAGATACCAGATAAGATCGAACAATAATGAGGTAGGACATGTGGAGAGGTGTAGGAGTGAGAACAACGATATGGTATTGATGGCATAGGTGGAAATAAATGGTGTCATGCATCCCATTGATACTAAAAGGTTGAATATACAATGGTTGAATGTACAAAATGATTATGATCTATATGTATTTTAAAATTTTATAAAAAATATTAGAATGAACGAGTAATAATGATTAAAATGAGTCTATGTTAATGATTAAATAGATTATTATGATAGTGATTAACAATAAAAACATTCCCTATTCATATTAAACACATGAATCTATAATAGTGACTAACCGTAAAAACATTTCCTAATCATATTAATGACAAAACATTCAAATTACCAAATAAAGTGAGGTCTTTGTCTTGAAGAGTAGGTATCTATCCAAACGGTTGTTTAAAACCAAATTTAATATTACTTTTGAGTCGGATAGAATAAATGAAAAGTTCTAAACGCATACTCTTGAAGTATATACTCATCAGTATAGTTGAATGAGGAAATGTAGTTGCCCTCACATGGTCCAAAAATATATTGAAATAGAAATGTGGTACAACTTTTAGCATTGTCTCAAGTGGGTGAAGGAAAGTGAAGTTTATGTCATAGTCTAACTGTTCTATGTTTTCGCTCTTTTCCAGACATGTTCTGTTTAATTTTTCTTGAAATCCGGAAATAAATTGTTGGATCTGTAGATTTGAGTGGTTAATTCTATATCATCCTAGTTCCTTGAGAGTTTTTCAGCACATTGAATCCATTTCCATGTTCAAAAATGCAATTTAAACAAAATCAAAGGGTGATTTCATGTAGATGACGGATTCTTGTGAAAAGGACCAAAACTTAGAATAGTTAGACAACGACTAAGTTTATAGTTTGAATAAGACATTCTTGAAATGGAAATGTGGTACAACTTTAAACATTTTCTAATTATTAAGTGGGTAAACTAAAGTGAAGTTTATACTTTGAATAAGACATTGTATTGGATTTCATAAGCGATAAGAGTTTTGGATTTACCATTTTGAAAATTAAAATGTGAAAGTTTTTAGTTTATGTTAAATAAAATAGTTTTAAAAATATTAATAGAAAAAAATTATTTCAATGTGGAATATAAAAGTAGAAAATTTAGATACCAACTTTATATATAAAGTAATTGAAAATAAAATAAATTACGGTTAAAAAAATTTAATGGTGTCTTGTCGAGTATAAGGGAGACTTGTAATTCCTCCCATCCTCAATATGGAATTCACACATGTTATTAAATCAAAATTTAGGAGAAAATGTGGTGTGATAAAGAGGTATAGGGAAAATAAATTAACATAGTATAAGGAGGTAATCAACCCTAATTTAGAGCATCAAAACCATCTATGTTTTGACAAGTGTAAAGAAGAAAATAAAGATTGGCAAAATAAAAAGTAATTTTTATAATTTTTATGAGTTCTATAGCAAAAGTGGGCATTAGTCAATTCCCCAAAAGCCTTGGGATGAAAGTGTTTGTCAACTTTGTGACACTAAGAGAGTTAAAGATAAAAAATAAAAAATAAATCTCTTAAAATGTTCCTCATGTACCCAAATTAGATCTCAATTTCGAAACACTACCAACCTTCACTACCTTTTAAATCAACAAAACTATGGTGATATTGGAAGATTATTTTTTATGTTTTTGGAGCACATAAATAAAATTGTAAAGTATTCCAAGTAATTCTCTCTCTCTATATATAAAGTATAAATCAATCTTAACTCAGGAATTAAGTCTTTTAAGGTAAAAATATGAGGAAATGTTTGCAACCTCAAAGAATTTGATCCCTCTAAATACATGATAGGTCTCAAGTTAAGATAAATTTACACTAATAATAGGTCTCAAGTTAAGATAAATTTACACTAATAATAGGTCTCAAGTTAAGATAAATTTACACTAATAATAGGTCTCAAGTTAAGATAAATTTACACTAATAATAGATATAAGGTTAGTATAAACTGATAAAATATGTGTGTCCAAACTATTGTAAATTTATGTTTATTTTGGATTAATTAAGAATATAAATGATTAAATATTTTAACTTTTAATTTTTTTTATTTTTTAAAATATATTTAAGTTGGTTATAATATTATTCAACTTAATAAAATTCAAAATTCAATTATTCAACTTAATAAAATTAAAATTCAAAATATTATCTCCACATATATATATTATATATATATATATATATATATATATATATATATATATATATATATAATCTCATACATAAGAAGATAAGGAAGAGAGAATATATGAAATGTATTGTACTATATTATAAGTCCAATATTTTTTATCTAAATTAGTAAGAATGTTTAATTGACGTAAATTGGTAAGAATGTTTAAAAAATATTTAAAATATTTCTAAAAAGTGTAATATTGTTTACTTAAATTAGTAACAATGTTTAGTTGACGTAAATTAGTAAGTATGTTTAAAAATTTTGTTATGAGGTTTTTTTCCATATTATTAATATATTTTAAAAAATAAAAGAATAAAATGTTTTTTATCTATTTTATTAATTAATATATTTAAAAAATAAACAAACTGTTTTTATCCATTTTCCTCATTAATTAAAAGAAGGTATTATTAAGTTAAGAAGAATAACCACTTTTACACTTTAAAAATTAGAAGAACAATTTAAAACATTAAATATTATGTACTCATCAACACATATTAGAGTGAAAATGCCTTCAATTACATGGTATAACTTCATATTGTAGCGCAATATGAAATGTATATTTGAAGTGGAGACATATAGTTTAAAATACGACGACCATGTCATTATATGCAAATGAATGTTTGAACCCATTTAATGGAAATAACATTGTGGTTACCATATTCTTCTGTGGGTATAACAAGGGTTGCATGGTAACGCAGTCTCTGCCGAGTTAGTTGGGAAATACATGTTGAACAATGAAACTTAATATAACTAAATGCAAAGTAATGAATAGTTTTTGTCAAAAGATAATAATCGAGGGTCGTTGTTTTGTAAACTCCAATAAGTAAAAGAACTGTTATAAGGCACTGACATTTTGACTATGGCTTGAGAGGTACACACATACCAAAATGCAATTTTACCAGAAAATAATATTAGACAGAAATATGGTATCCATGATAAGAAATGACCTTGCTTGAAAATTTACACAATGGCTTAGCAGTTCAAGGTGGCAATTGTTATACAAAACTTATCTGCTGGAATGTATGCATGCCTCTCTCAATTCTGTGCACAAAAATGATGATTTAAAATCCACATACATTTTAGTGAAGTAATTGCCAATCACCAAAACATATTACAAATGGTAAACCTAAGAGAAAAAAGATTTCAATGGAAACCCATCTGAGTAACTTGGGAGCAAAGGAGTTGCTGCCAGTTGGTCCAATTGTAGGAGCAAATTCTCTTGTGATTATAGAAGAAGAAGTTCTGCCTGATGGAGATTTAGGTAATGATAAAACCCCAAGTGATGGTGCCATTGCCATTGATATCGATGTCGAAGGTGGTCCTGTAAAATTAGGCATTACCTGTATACCTGCAGTCAAATTTGAAAATCTAACAACAAAGTTTGTAACTTAATAATTCACAAGCTTTTAGAAAATCTTGAAAGTCCATCCAAAAAACAAAGAAATGTTGAAATAGGGGGTGGATTGCACATCACACCTGGGCATTGTCGCTGAAGCGAAGTAACCAAGATGAAGATAAACACACTACAAATGACACGTTAGCAATGTTTTGTTAATCAACCCAATAATAGTGGACTACAAACTAGTTAATAAATATTAAATATCTACCATTTCTGTTTTGAGAGAAATAATCAAGGAACTTAGAAACTTAAAAGCAAGAAAACTAGAAGGACAAGAAGAGGAGCGTACGAAGTGAGGATCGTGCCATTGAGAAAGCCATTGTAGTAACATGTTGTAACATTGCATCCACCACTTGTAGACTGTATGGTGTTGTTTCCGATCATGAAATTGCTCTTTTTGCATTGCATACTAGAGCAGGATGCTGCGAGAGGTGCTGGAGCACAATACAGGTTGCCATTTTTGCAAGCAGGTTAGCTCAAAACTTCAAAAGCTTATTTTTTGAAAAAATCATATCTATGGAAGCAGTCAGAAAAATGGTATCTTACTTCAAGTTCACTGGTCCACAACTGCACTGTAAAAAATGGCTAGCAGTGATAGTGTATCTCCCATTGGCAACAAGCAAGTGAGAATCTGAGGAATACTTTGAGATGCTTCATGTACAAGCTGCAAAAGTGAAGAAGAACCTTTGTAAGAGCATATAAAACCTTAATAAAAGAGAGATTAGAATTCTAGGAGCATATTTCCAAAGTCAACAGTTGGAAATCAGTGGGTTACTATTGGAAAAAGGAAAAAACATGGCCATTTTGCAAGGGATGGGAGAAGATTCTGAACAAATTGTTAGCAAATTCAAGATTTTGTTTATAAAATAAATTGTTTAACATCACACATGAACGAGGGGAGAAGGGGCTCATGTTTCATAATGTATGAAAGAATATGTCACATTCTTTACAGCAAGAAAACAACATTTAAATTTGTACCAATACAGTTTGGCATATAGACCCAATTTTTCCCATATTACCAGGCATGAACACATAAAGATGTGGGAGAAAAGGCCTTTACAACAACACACACAGGCATATCTGAAGAAACATGTTTTGATTCTCAAAGAACCAATTCATTGTTTTTGGCAAGATGAGAAATCACATATAGAGAAATTAATCATTGAAAATTCACAATTAATAAATCATTGAAAAGTCACGGGTAATCTCCTGACTTAATCATAGAAATTAATCATTGAAAATTCACAGGTAAGCTCTTGCCTTTATCATAGAAATATCATTTCTTTTCCAGTCCTGTTAATTGAAATGAAATGTCTCAGAGATATAGCATTTCGCCTGTAAATAATCATAACGTCGATTGCTAGGTTCAATTGCTTCAAATGTGTTTGAACGAAATCCCAACAAAATATTTAATTTGAAAAATCGAAACATAAATAAAATTTAGGTAATTATCTTAAACCATATAATTAGTTTGACATACTGAAATTAAACCTCGAACTAAATGGACCATTCGCCAAAATTCCAAACTCCATACATGCATGATTCCAAATTCCCTCATCTTCCAGCATATCACTAATGGCAGTGTATAATATTAACATTATCAAGTATCATCTCACATAAAAACGGGGGAAAACACAGATTTATTTCATGAACAGAAACAAGAGCCAAGCTTACAAAATGGAAAACCCCTTCATATTCAGCATGATAGTCTATAATATTAACATTATAGAGTATTGTCTAACATAAAAATAGGGAAAAGCATAGATTTATTTATGAACAGAAGCAGGAGCCAGGCATACAAAATCGCAAACCCCTTCATCTTCAGCATTGACCTGGAAAGAAAAAGAACAGTTGAGTCTGATTTCCTTTCGCTTGTTTATATTTACTTAGGAAAATATACAATGATTTAACTAGTCAATAGTAATCATCTTGGTCCTATTCCGCATCTACCCAATTGCGAGCCTTTACAAGGTTTTCATAGAATTCCTTAGCATCATAATCCCAGGGTTTATAGCTGTGCATCAACAAGTCCTGCTCGATAATGACCACTGCTTGATAATGATCATCAAACCATTAGTCCTAACTATAGTATAACCAATTTTCCAAAAACTTGTTGTGTACATTGTATCTATGGCTAGTTATAGGGCTTTGGAGTCTTGGACTACATAACCATATCTTATGTCAATATATTAAGTTTTCCACTATCTTGTCAATAAATCAGGGTTATTGTGGCTAACTAGTGTGTTATAATAAAACTTCTCAATTAATTCATCTTATGTCATTGTTAGATGATCTGACTAAGTCTTTGTCAGCTTCATTGGAAGCATAAGTTGGTGTATACACAAAACAAAGCTTAACTTTGAAAAAATAGGAAACCATTGGAATTGTCATCTTACTCATATTTGTGGAGAACACTCAAATCAAACCACAACTGCGAATGTGGGCCTTCCTCAGACTGGACCAGCCATCATTCTTGTCATTTTCCAATGGATAGATCGAGAGGAAAATATTTTATTGATCTCCATGCAAATTTTCACAACATTCTAACATAGATTTATGTCGGGAATGATTTGACCAACTATTTTGATTTTCCATTCTTCTTTGGGAGACATGATGAGGTTTGTAAAGAACTTGCAGGCTCATACTATTATTTAATTTTCCAAAAAGTTATTGATGCACTTGCCAATCGGCATAAAAAGGCATGTAAGGATGACGAAAAAAATTTAGTGTGCAATATTGAACAAGTACATGGAAATTAACCTGCTGCTCAGTAGTTGAAAATTGCTAACTCTACTCGACAACTAGATCGAACACACTTCCAACCTTGAGGGAATGTGTTGCGATGCCTTCATCTTCCTAAGCAGAGATGTGAACATAAACGCTTATCCTAAACATAGATATTCAACAAAACGATGAATTGAAATATGGTCCACCTCGAAGATATAGATAAGGTGGCAAATTATAGCAACTGAACCAACCTTGGGAATATGCCTATCACTGGATAGACCATGCTTCTTCTTGTATGTTTTTCCTTTTTTCTTCGAAGATGGACTAGAATGACGGGCTCTATGGGCCTTGTGAGATTGCCCCATTTCTCCAATATAATCTGCAGTGATGAAAATAACATAAACTCAAATCAAATGTCCAAATCCCCCACACAGGAATAAGTAAATAAATAAATAATACATATTTCTTCATAAGTCTACTTTTGTTACTGTAGACAAATGGTTAATCAACAAAAACTGTAGTGGCCTTTGAACGTTTAAGCAGGCGCCATAAACAAGAAACCCTAACAACCATAAATAAATGGATGCCCTAAACCCTGCAAATCCCAATGATGTAAGCTTGATGTTTTAAGTTCCATGAATAAGCAAAGAAGGTAGAAGCCAAGAAAAACTAGAAAATAAACAACTGCATCTAACAACACTAAAACATTTAAAGGCAAGTCACAGGCTTTACCTTTGAATTTTTCCGCAAAAAGAAATTTAAAATTCTCATTAATAGCAAGCTTATTTCAACATTGAGATGGATTTGTATAAAACTTCTACGGTAATTATAGAGTCTACAGCTGCCTTACAAACTGTCTTTGGTCTCCGCTAATCATGTGGATTTCAGAAAGCTAGATTTGAGCAGAGGTGGAATCACTTCAAATAATGGGTGTAGAAATTCCAATATGCTTTTCATATATAAAAATATATATGAACTTGATAATGGTGGAAAATCAAAATATGAAATTCTATAGATATTTGATTTTCCCTACCTGTTGTAGTTCCTTTTTGGTTAGGCATAGCAGCAGAAGCATTCTTTGCAGAAGATCTACCTTCACCCTTATTATCATACTTCCGGCTTGAAGAAGACATTGAGCCTCCCTCTCACAGGCTCGATCCTTGGGCCTATCATACCAATGGACATGTGGAAAGTGGTGTTGTAGCAATGCTCTCCTAAATGTAGCCACTTGACCCATGTTCTCTATTTCCCACCTACATAGTTCCTCAAATATCCTTTAATCCACTTGTTGACGATCTCAGTCTTCCCATCTATCTGAGGGTGATAGCTGGTGCTGGGTGTCAACTCTGTCCCAACCAACCTAAACAAATCTCTCCATAATGTCCCAATGAACTAACTATCCCTATCACTGATGATGTTCCTCGACAACCCGTGAAGTTTGAACACCTCCCTAAAGAATAGCTTGGCTACCTAAACTGCATTGTACTCTGTTGGTATGGTATGAAAGTGAGAAAACTTGGTCAATTTTTCAACCACTACATAGATACAATCCTTACCCTAGACCTTGGGTAGGCTTGTGATTAAGTCCATTGATATACTTTCCCATTTTTGCTATGGAATGGGGAGGGGTTGTTAGCTGAAGTAGCCCTCCTGGAAGAGTATGCTCTGACTAGTTTTGCTGGTAAGTCACACACTCACTGATGTGTCTCATAATGTCCTCTTTGAGGCCCTTCCATGAGAACCTCTCCCTGATCTGTCTGTAGGTTTTGAAAAAACCTTGATGGCCTGCTAGTGGTGAATCATGAACTATTGTGAGGATTTTCTTCTTGAGCCCCGAATCTGGCACCAAGTAGACTCTGTCCTTGTAGAATATGACATCATCAATGACCCTATACCTGTCATCTTGTATCTTCCCATCCATAAACTCACAAGAGAACTTGTTCTTGGAATATTCCACTAACAAGTGGGATTGCCAATCTGTTGAAATCTCCATCAAAGAACATGTCACAGGTCTCCTCGATAGTGCATCATCCACAATGTTCTTCTTCCCCTTGACATACTCTATGTTGAAGTCAAATGTATGTACCTTCATCACCCATTTCTACTGGTGCTCACTGAGGTCCTTCTTCTCAAGGAAATACTTCAAGCTGTTGTGATTTGTCTTGACCACGAATTTGTTGCCCACCAAATATTGTCTGAATTTGGTCAAGACATGCATGATTGCCAAAATTTCCTTTTCATAAATGGAGTACAACCTCTTAGGATGACTCATATTCCTGCTCTCAAATAGAATGGGGTTTCCTACCTGCATCAAAACTACCTCGATACCCTCGCCTAATGTGTCACACTCTAGTACAAATGGCAAGGTGAAGTCTGGTAATGCTAACACTGGACAAGTGCCCATGAATTCCTTCATGTGATCAAAAGATTTATGTGACTCCTCGGTCCGAATGAAATCCCCATTCTTGGTAAGATCCGTCAGTGGTGCTCCAAGATGATAAAAGCCCCAGACAAGCCGCCTATAATAGCTGCACATCTTGAAGAATCTCCTCAACTCTGTCATGTTCCTGGGCATTGGCCAATCCAGAATGGCCCTGATCTTCTCCTAGTGCACCTATACCCCCTGTGCATTGATGACGTGTCCCAATTAAAGTAGATCTGTCATACCGAACTCACACTTGGACTCTTTGGCATATAATGACTGGGCCTCCATGATCTCAATACCTCATCCAGGTGCCTCATATGCTCTTGCCATGTCTTGCTGCAAACCAAGATGTCGTTGAAGAAAACCAAGATTGATTTCCTCAACTGATACCTGAATATGTAGTTCATGCAAGATTGAAATTTAGTTGGGGCATTGGTTAGCCCAAATGGCATAACTAAGAACTCAAAATTTCCAAAGTGACATTGAAATGTCGTCTTCTCTATGTCCTACTCTCGAATGTTGATCTGATGATACCTAGAGTGTAGATCAATCTTTGAGAAGAAAACTGCCCCATGCAGTTCATCCATCAACTCGTCAATGCGTGGGATATGATACCATTTCTTGATGGTTTTCTTGTTCAAGGCCCGGTAATTAATGCACATCCTCATGGTGCCATCCTTCTTAGAACTAAGACAACTGAAGAGGCGAATGGGATGATGATCAGTCTGATGTGTCCCATCGCTAGCAATTCCTTGATTTCTTTCTCTATCTCATCCTTGAACCTCCTAGGATGATGATAGGGGGGAGTGATCAGAGGTTTCCCCCCCTCATCCAACTCAATGGTGTTCTCAAACCCTCTATTAGGTGGTCTCCCTGGTGGAATCAACCCAAAAACCTGCTAATGTCGTCCCAAAAAATTCCTAATGTTTGTATGATACTGTTGTCAACCCTATGAATCCTTTTGCGTAGTGATCAAGCACTCTGTGACATATGCTACCTCTCCATGTTTGAATATCCTCTCCATCCTCTTGGATGACACTGTCGTGGGTGCTCTTGTTGACATACCTCTCAGAAAAACCTTCTTCCCGTCATGGTCTCTGAACCCCATCTCCAAGGTTTGGTAAATGGTGGTGATTTTTTCCAAGGTGATCATCCACTAGACTCCCAACACCACATCTATGTCAAATAGGTCAACCACATAAAATGTGTCTCTCACTATGTAGTTGCCTAAATTTATCTCCAAGTCTGGAACTCAGTCTAGACACTCCACTGTATGGCCATCTTCTATTGCAACATCAAACCCCTCAAACTCCTCTGTCTAAAGTGCCCATATCGATACCAATGAAGTGTTAATGAAGTTGTGGGTGTCCCCACCATCTATCAGGGTGATTTTCCATTGCCCCTAAATAGTTCCTCTGATCCAGAGGGTATCATACCTAGGAACACCAGCAAAGGTCTCTATGACTCCTCCCTTTGTTGGTTTCCATCTGTAAGCCTACTCAAGAGGCTGTGGAACTATCGGTGGGTGGGCTTTTGTGGGTGTTGGCGGTCTACGAGGAGGATGATCCTATGCCTGGTCTAACTCCTCCTCTAAGCTACTGGATCCACTATCCTGCTCCTCCTCCTAACTATCTACACTGTCTTCTACCACCTCAATATAATGAATCTGTCCCTTGCCCATGCACCTATGGCCTGGGACCCAAGGGTCTATGCAGTTGAAGAAAATATTTTTCCTCATAAGCTCTCACCTCATCTCATCATCCATTTTCTCATTGCCCTTCCATTATCTATGGAATGGATTCCTATCTCAATCCTTCTGTGGTATGAAGGGTTTGGAAAAGGGTTTAGTATTTGGCACTGAGTCTGCCAAATATTGAGTGCGTAGGATGGCATCCTGCAAGGTGTGATGCCTGTATTCCTTCACCCATCCTCTCAAAGGATCTGTGAGTCCCTCTGTGAATAGCATGATTAACCTGAGCTCTGATATATCTATCACTGCCATGACTACCTGCTGAAATTTTGTGATGAATGCCTATGTTGTGCCAATTTGTCTCAATTGGGCTAGATCCCTCCTATCAAACCTATCCACGAGTCTCTCTATGAACTCCCTATAGGAGGTGATGCGACTGTGACCCAATGTCACCAATCCATGATGCCACCACTCGTGTGACTTTCCATCCAAGTGTATGGTAGAGAAACTGATGGCCTCTGACGCAAAGTGATGCTCTAAACCCTCACGGTTCCACCCTGCTCTGATGCTCTAAACCCTCACGGTTCCACCCTGCTCTCACCAGGACCTTCTCTTTCTCTCATAGGCACAAAGAGTCTAAGACTCTTCCAACTCCTCTCGGGAGTTCCTGACCCACAGATGTCCCTATCTTCGAAACTCGGGACTCGCGAGTTCGCGATTTCAGCGCTCACGATATCGGGTCTTTCACTTCCCCGAATCTCGATGGTCAAAGGGTCAACGTCCTTGGATATCGGGGGTTTCCCTATCTTTGAGCTAACGCCACTTGTCAATGCCTCCTCATATGGCTTAACGCCCTGACGCCTGTCCTCCACTTGCACTATCGGGAAATCTCCCTTTGCAATGTCAACACTTCGTATTTAAAAAGCCCGAGTGTCGAGGTGCCGATTCTCCGAGATCGCGCCACCTGTCTTCCACTAGTACCTGGGGTCCCACGCTGCCACGTCCTCTTCGGGACTTCGCGGATCGTGGATCCACGATGCAAGAGTTTTGTGATGTCCGAAACTCCGAACGCTGATGGCGTTGGATCTCCGCCACGTGCCCTTCTGCCAACGGACGGTCCAGATCCCGTCGGGATTTCGCGACTTGCGCTGTCCCAGTTCTCCCGACCTCGATTTCCTGATGGCCGATATCCCGACTGCTAAAACCTGTGCAGCTTATGCTGATCTGACGACTGCCGGGATTTGGTCTGAGACCTGATGACTCAGATCCCTTCCCCTGTGCGCTCCTCCTCCTGAGGCTAAACCGTGTGCTACTTCTCCCGATCCAACGGATGACGGGATTTCTTCTTGGGATCCGACGGTTGTCGGTCCTCCTCTCCTGTATGCTCCTCCTGAGCCTCTGTCCTCGGATCCTCAATGGATTCCCTAACTCTTGCACTCCTGCAGAGTCTCTACACACACACGGTGTTGTCTCTCCTGAGCTTCAGCGAATACTCAGACCCCTTGGGGGATTTTGTCTTTCTTCTCCCTCTGATGGAGAATATGGATGCCTCTTGCTATCCTTCTTCTCAAGTGACCTTCTCGCTGAGTCTTATGGGTATTCAGTAACCCAGTGAAATCTCCCTCAGTGGATGCTTCCTTCAAATGATAGAACTCACAGAGTTCTTCCTCCTGGCTATCTGCGCACTCTCTCAACACCCTTCCGGCGGAGTATCTCTGGCGCAGAACACCCAATCAATCTCGCTATCTCTATGCACTCCTGCACTTCGCTCGACGTCCTCTAGACGGAGCTCCTCAGAATCCTCAAGGGAATTCTGGTCTTTTTGAACTCTCAACAGACCTCTTCCCTCTACGCACTTCTATGCGCACGCTCGATACCCTCTTGGTAGAGCTCTTACAGAACTCCCAGTAAAGGTTCTGTCCACACCAGTGACTCAGTAACACTGCTTTGACTATTGAGGTGTT
>SNQJ01S0017523.1:11210-23139 GCA_010110895.2 Picea sitchensis | reverse complement strand
ACCTCAAAGACCTCTCAAACCTGAAATCAAACACACTCCCTGCAATGGCATAATCATAATACACAAATGCAGAATATAATGAACACGCACATACAGACATGCATATAATGACAGACTGGTGCAGGAAAAACTGCTCTGTATTAATAATTGTGAATGCCTGTATATTTTACAAGGTGTTCCCTGAGCTCTCTCTTGGCTCCTCTGCTCTACATGCAGATTCTACTACCCAACTCTCTCAAATGAGATCTCCAAATATCTTTTACATGAGGTGGCTCAATCGAGCGCTTCCCTCCAGGATTTACCTACCCTATTGATTTACAATCAATGGATTGTCTAGTCTGCTATCCAGAACTAGATCTCAGCCAATCTATAATAAATGCCTATGTTATCTACAGCCTGCGCAAAGACATGGCATTCGTGGCTCACCAGCCTAAGACATTTATTTACATTCAATTCAAATTCAAAATGAGGCTGCACCTCCCTTTCATCCCTGCATGAGTGCCCGCTGACATGGCTGACTGGCTAGCATGGAGAGATGCTCCTGCATCAGCCTCTATCTCGGTCATCTGGTTGAGCTTGCAGTATGTGTCTATCTTCTGTACCTAAGCTCTGGCGGTGCATTTGGACGATCCGTCAAAAGAGGGTATAGTGAGTTTACCAACTTTCTGGATGAAATCAATGTTATGTCCCTATTGCTGATGCAGTCCTACTCTCTGTGGCTCTCTGGGGAAGTTCCTGAGTCTAAGCCCACAATAATTGACTAGGGTCATGTCTTGATGGAAGTCATGGCTCAATGTTGCATACTTTCTCCTGTACTCTGCAATGTCCTCTACATGAGTGGGCGACCTTTGTGCTATCGGTCGCTGTGCTGCTACTAGGGGTGCCCTCTAGAAACTGGGAAACACAGGTCTGGGAATCCTACTTGAAGAGGTGTATGTGCCAGTAGGAGACTGGGGTGTATTGACTTCCCCCTAGTTCCCCTATGTTTCATGTGGGGATTGTGTGCCCAGGGTGCCCACTATAGCCAATCTATCATCCACCTGTGCCAAGGACTAAGTCATGGCCCACTGACTAGCTACCATATCATTGATAACCTGCATGAAGGTTGCCTCTGGCTCCATGGGGGCCTTACCACTGCCCTCTGGTCAGTCATATATGTCTCCTAGCATCCTCTTTGCCTGGCGCTGAGCCTCATGCTCTGCCATTCTCTCTTCTTCCATATGTGCCTCTTCCTCTTCCTCTGAGCTGAGAGGGAAAGGAGGAAATTCAGGCCTAGGCCTTCTTTCCTTTCACCTGTTATAAGTGACATATTCGTCACCTATGTGCTCACAACCCTCTGGGTCTTCTGCTACACTCATCGTCTTTAGTCACAGGCTGGCATGACTAAAGATCTAATACCATTGTAATGTTCCTAACTTGGATATTCTAGGAAAACAATGAAAATATGATGTATCTACTGTAAATAATTTATTGTTACGACATATAAATGACTATTCAAATGATAAATGAAACAAAAAGACTGCAAATATTATATTATGATATCGCTATGAGTACAATGCCAAATGTGGTTGAATAAAAATGAATCACTCGACAAGAAAAAATGAAAAAAGGATCTCATTCGGAATACAATAAGCAAACTAAATGATAATACCTGATAATATATGAGCACTGCGGGATCAAATGGATGATTTGGAACTATGGCAGCTTGCACGGTAACTGTTGGAAGTTTGGAAAGTTCGCCCTGGTGGCTAAACCTCTCGGAATGGCCTGGAAACTATCCCAAATGGTGAAACCTTATCTAGCTCTCAGTCCTGGTGGATGACTCACCCCTCTGGTGGTGTGTTTGGAGCCCAGATGGATCCCTCTAAGGGAATGTGCCCCTCTCTCTTTGGAAAACTGCGCCCTAGTGATAACACTGTTGGAATCGACTGAAATGTGTCTCGAAATGATATCCTTGGCCTACTGGGAAATGGGTTAGAAGGGTTTCCCTAGATCTTATGTGATGATCGCATGGGGACCTTGAATGTGCCTGCCAATAGTGTCACACTCCCAAGTATGGAAAATGCACCCCAGATGATTCCTTCATCGGAATATGACGAGGAACTAGGTGAAAGATGTGTCTTGCCTTCCTCTCAACTTGGTCAGAGGGGAATCTCTTAAATCTCCCTGGATGGGACAAGTTGATCCACTGAACCTCCTAAGAAACTACACCCTCACCCTGAATAAGTGCGCCCTTGCTATTGAAGAATGATGGAAGACCTGTGTGATCTTCTTGGTGACTAGGGTGTGTCTCTCAAGATCGAAATCATCCAACTGGCGTCTTCCTCCTAAAATCCACTGAACTATCTCTCCTGAGATGTGCCTCTCTCCTCAATGACAAGTCAAAATCTACATAATATGAATTAGGTCGCTGACCCTTCTCTTATAGCTTTCCAAAACCCTAATTTCACTGTTGAAACCCTATTTCATTGTTGACTTCTAAATTTAGCTCATATGTTCTATTTTTAGCTCATATTGGCTTAAAAGCACTTTTAACCACTTTTAGCTCAATGTCAGTGTACGAACATAACACCTTTGACTAGAGTGGCCTCTAGTAACCATGTTTACCCCTTTCTGGCCCTGGCTATAGTCTAACGGGGCGGTTTAGACCATTAAGCCTCCTCTCTGGAGCTCCTATTTGGAAAGGAACATTACAAAACAATAGGTTGGATATTGCTCAAATTGGGTGACCATATTCCAAATCAATTTTTTATCGTTTCTTCCTTCATTGCTCTGTTCGTTATTGCTTCCTTCTCCGCTCTGTTCGTGAAACTCGACCGATGTTATTCCATTTGGTCCTAAGACACACATTTCATTATTCTTCATCAAACGTTGCACAACATTTTTAAGGTAAGAGAAACTCCAATTGGGCCCCAATTGTTAGCCTCTTATTTGAATGAATCAGAAGACTTTTATACAAACTGCATGATTATTTACGAGAAATACAAGTTTTACGAAGACGTTGGCCTTTTTTCCTCACTACAGAATGGTCCATCAAGCTCAACAATTCAAGCTCTCGTGCCCTCGACTAGTCCATAAGGAGCAACATAGCAAGGTGATGTTGTCATTAAATTTATTGATAAAATTTCAATAGCATTTGCTAATTCAATTCAATAATGGGGATTGGGGATTGTTATTTTCCATAGGAAAAAAACCACAATACTCCACCTTTAATGCTAGGATTAAGCATTGCCTATCTGTCTATTGTGGTGTTGTTCAGAGTATTTGTAATTTGGAAAAAAAAAATTATTCTTGAGTTTTGTCTCTCTCCTTGTATCACAAGTGTGAAATTTTATAAATGGTACTTTGAAGAATTAAATAAAACTCAAGAAAAATGAAACGAACATGAAGGAATTGAAATTTTATAAATGTTACTTTTAAGAATTAAAAACCAATGATATAAAACTCAATAAAAATGAACATTAAGGAATTATTTATGAATTTATTTATTTCAAGAAACATGAACAGTGAAGAATTATTTATGAATTTATTTATCATGTTATATGTTTATATGGGGATATTAATATGATGCGTAGACATTGTTGAATGCAAAGAAAGTTAAGCATTTGTTTACTTGTTTAGTTATAATATTTAAATTATCATAATTTAAAAATAAATATTATTTTAAAAATTAGCATATAACTATAATTTATAAAATGATATATAGTTATAATTTTTAATTTAGATTTATTATATAGATAAAGATGAACATTAAAAAAAATATTTATGAATTTATTTATTATGTTATATATTTATATGGGGATATCAATATGATGGAGTAGACATTGTTGAATGCAAAGAAAGTTAAATATTTGTTTACTTGTTTGGTTATAATATTTAAATTATCATAACTTAAAAAAAAATATTATCTAAAAAAATATTAACATATAACTATAACTTATAAAGTGACATATAGTCATAACTTTTGATTTTGATTTATTATGAAGTTGTTGGGTTTGGGATCAAAGAAAACTCCACCACAATATGAAATGATGCGATTCTTCTTGTCTATTTAAGAAACAAAATGTAATCTTTCTTAGGATTTGGCAGAACAAAACTTCATCATTTTTATTGGTTCACTTGGAGACCCACCAAAATCCTTGGGCATGGTAAAACAACTAGTCAAACCATCATCTAAGGTAACCATGGTACTTAACTAAATTTCGATTTGCACGGGAATCATAGTTTTTGTATTGTTTGCAAGTTTTAACATCCACGAAAAGATTTGTTCTCTATCCATAATACTATAACATAAAAATAATAGAAAGAAAAAGTGTAGAAGTTTATATCGAATTTGTTTCATCCATCTCCACTTAATAATTCTGAAGTTGAGATGAATCTCTTAAACTAACTTTATAATTTAAAGTAGGCCTCCCTGTTGTTTTTGTTTAAGGATGTGCAATGTAAATTGTATACTTAGCCTAGATAAAAGCATAAATAACTTGAATCTTATTATTAGATTGGAAAGAGAATAATATAAGTTTAAATATTTTTTTATTTCCTTGTAACTTACATAATAAAGGGTCAAATTTACATTTTTGCGATTGCACTCGGGCATTAAACAGAAATGTTTGTAAGCATGTACTAAAAGTTGTTATGCTATTAAACAACAATGTTTTAGGTGATAATGTAATGTCAAATGTCTCTACTTCTAGTACTTCTAATACATAAAGGCTTAGATTTTTAATTGATTTAAATGGAAGAATTGTATTCAGTCCAGAAATTGAAACAGAGTTTGTCACACTTCAATTATCCTCCTAATATCAATTGTCATAATGAAACAAACATTAATGATGTGGAAAATTCTTCATATAATGTCGATTTGACAATTATAAAACCAAATAGTACTCCCTTGAGGTTGATGAAATCAAATCTATTATTTCATCGACTCATCAATAGTTGAGAGAGGGATATGTTATCCATAGTAGCTATAAGTTTGGATCAAGCATACACATTTAAGAATTTGATTAGCAATATATATCAATATTACAATCAAATGGTTTTGAATACAACTCCATCCAAGATCACTAAGAAGAAACCACAAAGTTTTTTATCCCACTCAATAAAAAAATACAATGTCATCAATTACATTCCATCAATAATAGACAACAATTTCAAAGGGTTGGTGGACGTAGCTCACACTAGGGTTAACCACGTATATCCTATGTCTTTGGTGTGCTATTTATGTTATTTATTTACTTAGTGCCTTGATTATTATATATGATAGATAGATTTGTTGTTGCTTAGTGCTTTACTTGTGTTAAGGATGAATGGATTATATATCTAACTTATAATGCTAAGTGCTAAGTGCCCAGGTTATACGATCATTCACTATTACTATGCCGATTTATTTTTGACTAAGTCTGCAGTGTTAATTAAGCTAAGGAACTAGTGCATGTCACCCTCTAAGTGTTAATAGAGTATTCTGCAAATTGTTATTATCACATATCTGTGTCCCTGCTTGGTTACAGATACCTGTTTCCTATAACCCCTCCCGCTTCTACATCGGGTGAGACCTCACCTGCTTCGCAGTTGTTGCCGAAAGGGCCGGTAATCGGGGTTTTGTTGGTGCGATGTTAAGCATTGAAACCTGGGTCTGCCCCTGTGCCAACAATTTCCTTTTTATGAATATGAAACTCCTTTTGAAGGGTATCAAGGTTTTGTCACTTCCATGAGTTTAAGAATATAAAAAAAAAATCTAATCAGTGGTGATGATGGATGTTAGTGTCTGAATTTGGCTAGAGTATGTGTATTGTTCTTAATTGACAATCCTTGCTACCTTGTCATTTTTATCTATTTCGATAGCCATATTAACCTTCTACTCCATTTTAGGATAAAGGAAATGATGATATCCCTATAATCCTTAACAAGTTTGGAATTATGTTGAGTCTCTTTTATTCAATGGATTATAAAAGAGAATGAAAATGAAATTGTTGATGTAACCATGAATTGTTGAATAATTTATTCCATCTAATCAGTTGTTCTATTATTCACCAAGTGTTATTTTGCTAGGAAATTAACCAAAAGGGAAACAATACTCAATTATTAAATTCTCTAGTAGGAAGGTAGAATGGGTAGCGTCTCTTGCGCAATGAACCTTCAATGTCGATGAGTGACTAGTTAAAATAACTAGAACCGTTGTGTGCACAAATTTTTAATATAATATGTGATGTATATATGTTAAGCCTCTTGCGTGCAACGACAAATGGATGTAAGGAGTGGTTGTTTAGTCATAGGATCACTCACGCTATGAAGGTTTTCCTTTTCTTGATTTAACTTCTTTTCTAATGCCTTTAAATTGTCCATGTTGATGGTTTAATATCTAGATTTCCTTTAGCCCCTAAATATCAATGTTGTTGGATTGATTCATAACTTATTTAGCCTTGCAAAATGATTAATTATTGATTGATGAATGATAAGATGTTTTGTACCTGCGACCTTAGAATGATGTAGATGCGTGATTGATTTAGAATTGTTATATTCTTGTGACTTAACTTAATGTTGATCGACTATGTAATTAGATCACTAATGTTTTCCAGCTCTTGTGGATTCTCCTTCCTTATGTGTAGTTGATCATCTAGTCTTATCATGTGTAAATTTGAGTGCGCCATTGAATAAATGCATGTAATTTAATGCGTCCAAAATTAAATGTTGATTTGATGTGTCTGTAATTAAGACTAATGTAAGATTGTTGATTAGGTAGCTTGTTGCGCCATGAAATATTGATGGTTTTACTTTTGTGCAACGTTTGACTATTAATTATGTTATCTGGTAATGGGATCACGCGTGCACCATGTAATAATTATAGTTTCATTGTTTATTTCTTTGTTGTGCTAAGTGCATGTCTAGAGTAAATAGATGTTTCCATTGTGCCTGGAAATAAAATAAAATTGTTTCATTGTGCCCTTTATTTTGTCCTTATATGATTGATTTAGGCTTTAATTATCTTACACCTTGGAATTTTAGGTTACTTGTGTTGGTTATAAAAATGCTACAAATCTATGATGATCTTTGGATGATGTGTCAGCATTGTCACTATTAATTGTGGTGTGTAGTTCCTAATCCAAAGATTTATTTTTTTACCTATTGTATTTTTGCTTTGTTGTCGTAACGATGGGGTCATTACATATGGTATCAGAGAAAATTCAACCATGCCATTGTGGATAGACATGCCTTCCATTGAATTAATCCCTTGATTAATACTTAGTGCTAATTAAAAAAATTAACCTGCCCATGCGGTAATCATGGTTTGGGGACTTCGCCGAAATTCACAAAGTGGTGTTGGGGAAGGAGGTGTGATACCTCTAGAAGCACCCATGCCATAGGATTCTAACCCGAAGGGGAAGAACAAGTCCTTGGGAAAGAGTTGATTTCTTTAAGGGATGTGGATGGTATGACAAGGTCCTTCCATGGATTGTGAGAGGCCTTGATTAACCATCTGTACTGAGATGAGGCCAGGTCGCCTATACCCCAGAGGGTCCACAGAGCACCCCAACCAGACTGGTAGCATTCACGAAAATATTGAGAGGGTTAGTTTCTCAAGTCTACGAGTTCCACGGATGGCTCAGCCGCTAAGGAATGGATGGAGAGAAAGGAAATTTGCTTCATACTTTGCGGTTACAGCCTCCAACACGAAGGTCTGTAGGGAGGTCTTCAGCTAAAGGGGAGCACTCTTCTATGGTGGAAGACGCTCCTACATTAGTTAAACATGGTTGTCAAAGACGTGTTATGGGAACGGTTCCGAGAGAAGTATTTGTCAGAGGAATTCATTGAGCACCAACTTGATGAGTTCAACACCTTATGACAGGGTGGTCGTACGATGTCAGATTATAAGACCATATTTATGGAGCTACTTCGGTACACCCCGCATCAAAACCTAGAAAAGTTGGAGATTAGTAGGCTTGTGATCGGCCTTAAATCCAAATTTCGTGTGAAGGTGGGGATCTAAATGCCTCGAACGCTGCACGACGCAGTCCAGTAGGCCTCATAGATGAGAATAATTTGACTGTGGGAGTCAGGGCATGACTCCTACAAGACTGTCTAGACTGGTGACATTTAGTGCACAGTAACATCAGAGGCCAACCAGACATGCCATCTTGGTATCAATATACGTCTATAATGTTGATATTATGGTAGCTGCGGGAGGTATTTACCTTCACGTGTAAACCTGATGAGAATAGAATATTCTAGGAAGCAAGAAGAAACCCTAAATAATTGGTTAAGAACCCTATAAGACAAGTCGACTCAAGAGAACGATTTGTATTAGGTTATTAGCCTCTAAGAGAAGATGTCATCTAAAGGAAATAATTAATAATAAGTAATTAGCACCTAGAATGAGAAGTCATCCCTGATAGTCTGGAAAAAATAGTATAAAGATAGGAGGTCAGTCTTCATTTTAGCCAGAATTCTCATAATTACAGAAGCACACTTGTGTGCACTGCAGTTGGCCAATTTTGTGCACAAGTCTTAGAGGAGTTGTTTCCACCAGTTCTGAAGTCTATATTTTCGGTCTCTCTCTAGGTTGGACTCTCTGATCAGTCTTGGTTACTATTTCTTGATGCTCTATCCCTAGAGAGAGATGCACTATCTTGTTTGTCTATCTAGCCTAGGGTTTGCTTCTGGAATGATTCTCTGTTAAGGTTAAGGTGCTTGGGGGTGGATTCGGCCTATGGTTGGGTGAAAATATTGCTATATTTTATATGGTTAAATGAGCACATCCATTAATTTATAACATATAGAACCCTTGTTCATGACCCCCGAAGATGAGTTTTTTAGCAGAAAACCCCTACAAGGGACCACCTCCAACAACCCCAGTTAGGATTGTCTACAAATTAGACCGGGATATTAGGCTGCTAGGCCAACAACTTCTACTTCTAGATTAGGAGTATTGTACCGAAGACAGGTGTTGGACATGTGGAGAGCCACATTACCAACATGATTGTCTCGTTGAGAGGATCAGAGTGGCTGGATCAACAAGACCCACTATAGTTGGAGATTAGGGAAAGGCCCATCAAATTCTTGTAGTAGTGAATAATCTCTAGTACGAGCACTAGTCCACTGTGATTAAGGAATCAGGTACCTTATCCAACCAAAGTTTTAGTTTTTGTTAGATCTCGGTGCTATAGAGAGCTCTATTTATAGCACCACGTTGAAGGGATTTAGGTAAAGACATTGAACCAGACGAGTTTCGGTTCATTGAAATGAATTTGGGTGCCAACTGGATGGTTGATGAAAGGGGGTATAAACTATCAATTTAACTTGGGGATTATGTAAAAAATCTCTACCTACTTCACAATCTTAAGATCATATATCATTTTCAGTATTAACTGTGTATAGTAAGTCTTTATTCTATGAGGCACAATACTTGCTAAGGTTTTGCAAATGGGGTAGAAAGCTAAGTGGGCTCGATTTTGGGGAAAACTCCATAGTTAAGTGCGCTTGATCCAGAGGCATATTAGGATGGGTGACCACCTGGGAAGTCCTAGTTACCGGGTGCAAGCCCTGGAAGTGATGATTGATTCTATGCAATTCATTTCGTTGGTTTCAATCCCACTTCTTCACCCCTGTGATCATCACCCGATGCAATGAGTGCTAAGTGGACTATTCAAATCATGAGAATTATTGGTCTGATGCGAATAATACTCATGGATATGGGTAATCATAGATTAAAGACTTAATCTACGCAGTTAATCCCAAAAATGATATCTAATATGTTTCACTATGGAAGCCCCTCTGTGCTTAAATAATAATAATGAAGGGAGCTTTGAATGGATAGTTCATAAGGAACAATACTTGCTAAGGTTTTGAAAATGGGGTAGCAAGCTAAGTGGGCTCGATTGTGGGGAAAAATCCACAGTTAAGTGTGCTTGATCCAGAGGCATCTTGGGATGGGTGACCACCTGGGAAGTCCTGGTTACCAAGTGCAAGCCCCAGAAGTGATGATTGATGCTATGTGATTCATTTCGTTGGTTTGAATCCCACTTCTTGACCCTTGTGAGCATCACCTGATGCAATGAGTGTTAAGTGGACTATTCAAATCATGAGAATTATTGGTCAGTTGCAACTAATACTCATGGATATGGGTAAGAGATTAAATACTTACTCTACACAGTTAATCCCAAAAATGATATCTAATATGTTGCACTGCGGAAGCCCCTCTATGCTTAAATAATAAGAATGAAGGGAGATCCGAATGGATAGTTCATAAGGCACTATACTTGATAAGGTTTTGAAAATGGGGTAGCAAGATAAGTGGGCTCGATTGTGGGGAAAACTCCATAGTTAAGCGTTCTTGAGCCAGAGGTATCTTGGGATGGATGACCACCTAGGAAGTCCTGGTTACCAGGTGCAAGCCCCGGAAGTGATGATTGATGCTATGTGATTCATTTCGTTGGTTTCAATCCCACTTCTTCACCCCTGTGAGCATCACCTGATGCAATGAGTGCTAAGTGGACTATTCAAATCATGAGAATTATTGGTCAGTTGCGACTAATACTCATGGATATGGTTCATATATTAAAGACTTACTCTATGCAGTTAATCCTGAAAATGATATCTAATATGTTGCACTGCGGAAGCCCCTCTAATATTAAGACCTTATTATGGCATGATCAGTACAGACTGGTGGGACTCACATGATGTGATACTCAATGGTAATATGAAGCGATTGAGTTGGACTGATGATGAGGGACGAAGATGTGTGATTGCAGGAAGGAACTAAGGAATTTCCTTAAGTTTCATCTCTTCCCTACAGTTTCGGAAGAGCATGCGCAAGGGATGCAAGCTATATGTGATCCTTGCATTGAATGTAAAGGGCATGGCGAAGGGACTAGAAAAACTTCCGGTAGTATGATAATTTGTGGTTGTGTTTCCCAGAAGAATTACCAGGTGCGTGCTCGAAGCCAAGATGGAATTTACCGTTGAATTAAAATTTGGAACTAAACCAATAGCAGGAACACCTTATCGAATGTTGACCAATGAGTTACAGGAGTTGAAAATGCAACTGAGGGAGTTGTTGGACCTAGGAATTTACGTCCAAGTGTGTCACCTTGGGGTGCACCTATTATTCTCATATAGAAGAAGGATGGGTCCTCGAAGACTCTGTGTTGATTCCTGAAGGTAGGAGGTCTTCTTGGATATTCATCTCTTTTGTAATCATTCCTTCTTTCTAGTATCCTGGTTCACTTCTCATCAACTGTCTGTGTAGCTCTTTCTTCAATCTTCTTGTTGGTATTTGCATCTTCTTTGTATGAAGTTTCACCCATGCATCGAAGATGTGTTAAGTCTTTTGGCACTTGAAATTTTCTTAAGATCTTTGTCAATGAGACAACTTCTTGTTCATGTTTCTCACAATCTTCATCTTTCTTCATCATTTGGACATTCCTTACTTCTCCTATTCTTCTTTCTTCTTCGAGTAGAGTTTTCAAGGAAATGTTTTCTTCTCTTAGTTTCTCAAAGTATTCTAATTGTTTCTTCAGGATTACAACTGTCTTTTCACAACTACCCAATTCACTTCTTAGTTTTCTATGCATGTATTTGAGCTTGCTATTTTCAATCTCAACATGCTTCAATTTTTTAAGATTTTCATCTTCTTGTTGAATAATTTCTACTTCATGATTTTCTTCTTCTTCATTGGAATTTTCTTCTTCAGTGTCATTTCTTTCAATCCTTGGATGAGGACATTCAAATTCAACATTTCCTACTCCTTCACAATTAAAGCAAAAGAACTGACAACTGAACTCTATTTACTTCTTTGAAATATGAGATGTTGTAATTTGCTTCAACTTCTTCTTCTTCTTCTGCTTCTTCCCTTGCATAAAGGTCTTGTAGCTTGTCCCAAAGCTCTGTTGATGATGCACATGATCCCACGTTGGATTTCACTAAATTTGTC
>SNQJ01S0017522.1:73789-84685 GCA_010110895.2 Picea sitchensis | reverse complement strand
AGATCGAAGGGGAATTTTGTTAATGTTTAAATACCACAGTTGAAATTGTAATTGAGGTGATAGACAAGAATCTTGAAAGTATTTTTGAATAAAATCTGTTATTCTGTGTTTGGAATGCTCTACGTTTATAATTTTGGGTTGTTGAGTTTGTAAACTCCATTTCTGGTTTTCTTTTTCTAGTGAGATCATGGCTCGTGCAATAGATCCCTTCACCTTCCAACACACAGATACTCAAAATCCCCAAGCGTTGAGTCTTTTCACAATATCGCGACTCGGGAGAATTCGTTTCATTTCATTTTTGTGTTGGGTGATTCAATCACTGAGACCCAAAGTGTTGGGTCCCACGACCTTCTCGCCTTCTCACATCTTGCAAATTTGCAACCATTGTTGCATTCTTGTGTCTCACCTCTCCAACTGCCGAGACTCGAAGTGATGGGTCCCACGACCCTCTTGTGTATCGTGAACTCAACAATATTGTTGTGGTGTGATTTTGGTGTCCGGGCATTGCAATCGTTGAGACCCGAGTGCCGACATGCCTCCTACGTCACCCACACTCTATAAATCAGTTTCCTACTCCTATGTAGCAATGGATGGATCTATTGAATAAATAATAGTCACAAATATGAGAATCAAATAAATTGAATCTACCATACCAAACTTCTACATTATTGTTACATAAGTCAAGACATTTTTTTTTATTTTAAAAAATATATTTTAAAATAAATGTGGTGTAGCCATGTTCAAAACAACCCCAAGTAAATTTATTAACAATGTCGATCGCTTTGTCCTCACAAAAATAACAACTTCTTTGTTACCATTCCAAGATGATATATGAAGGAAAAAGACCGTGAGTAGAGTGATTTAGTCTAATGCAATTTCATTAAGCCTTCTTGCATCTTGGTCGTCTGAATGACAGATCTTAAGTGACCCGTCAGGTTAGAGAGTTGTGTGAGAATACAAGATGAATGGGACATGAGGCATGAGTTCTTGAACAATTTTCCAATTGGCACCAAATATGATTTCAAAAGTACGTGGTCCGAGGCAAAGATGGGCAGAGGATGTCCACTACTAGAAAGCACCACGACTTTGTTTGCAGGTGATGTATAAGCCACGTACTTTGCATGTAGGGGATGTGTGATATGCTAAAGTGCCACTCTGCCAGGTTAAGGAAACAGAGTTGTGATTTTTTTATAAAGAATGTATTATGCCAGGGTAGAAATAGAGTAGTATCCGTCTGTAAGCCCACTATGGATAAAGAAAACTCCAAAATCCATTGCACTCACACAACTGCGATCCATGTAAGTATGAACAGGGATACTACTTGCCTAGTTATTGCGTACTATGAAAATGCAACACTCGAGAACCCACAACTAACTTAGGTCTGGTCTGAACTGAACATGGATACTACTCGCCTGGTTATTGCGTACTATGAAAATGAAACACTCCAGAACCCATAACTAACTCAGGTCTGGTCTGAATAAATGCAGGTGAAACAAGTGATAAATATTCACAATGGTTATTTATTTTCTCTTGTGAATGAAGGCTAACTGTTTTCAAGAATTTAACAAGAAATTTTTGTTTTAGTTTAAAAGCATATGCATTTTAGTTTACTAGGAAAGGATAATATAGTTGATTTTAGGCACCATAATAAAGACCACATTCATTTCTCAATTACCAACCCATATGCTAAGGTTATTATGGATATTTGAAAAACAAAAATATGCTACTATTATTTTTCCATAGAACTAATACTAATGTAGGGTACATACATTCTGAAAAATCAAATGGCAATAGGACAAAATTTAAAGAATGGATCATTTTCTCAATGCAGCTAATCCCATATCTTGGACAAACATTTAACACTAAAACCATGTAAATTATGGATCATTAATACCATTAAAATATAGGGTCATACTTTCCATTACATCATCGGATACCCCATGGAAGCTTACTTCATGGGGACATCTTAACATGAAGATGTAATTGGCTACCCTACTATAAACATTTTTAGGGTGCTTAAGGAAATTCTTCTATCTAAACATTTTTTCCATTACACATATTCTAAGGGTTTGTTTGAGAAGAAAAGTATACCTAAAAACAATAATCACAATTTCTCAAAGATGGAGTATGTATATATATATACAATATCTTTAAATATATAAATTTTGTAGAATTCATATTTTGGGTAAATAATAGATTTTTGATGTTGGGATTTTAGTGTTGGTCTTTTTTTCCCAAATCCATACACATATTCATGACTAATAGATTTAAGAAGTCAAACCATGATTTCAAAATATCAAAACAATAATCGAGATTAATAGGTTCCTCAAAAATACCTTAATACATTCTGCTATTCTCTTTAAGGATAAATGAAAAGTTTGGATTGTTTTCCCTTACTAAGCGATGCATGTGACTACATGCATATAAAAATAGTTTAAAAAGAATTTTTTTAATCATGGTGTATGGTCTAGTATTACTCGTTAACTACACATGAATTATGGGGTTAATTTCGAGCCTCAACAAGCGAGCCTTAAACGAAAAAATTAGAAACAAGCATAAATTAAAAAAAAATATTTTCCATGTGTGAGATTCATTATAATCATAAATCCAAAAGGAAACAGATGTCTAAGATTCATTATAATCATAAATCCAAAAGGAAATAGATTGAAAAAACTATTCAAAATAGATGTACTTCATCATAGAAAAACAAAACTATTCAAAATAGATGTACTTCATTGTTTATGAACCCTAGTGTGAATGCTTCTATTGCAAGTTTTACAGGTTGTGAGGACTTCGTCGTGTACTCTGCTTCCAAGAACAACATAAAAAAACAAATTCTTATGCTGCCAACAACATCAAATTCATCCCCGTTGTTATGAACAACAAAAACAACAAATTCTTCTTCTTCCATAGGAAATTCAACAAATTCAACAAGGTAGCAATTTTACAAATCCTTTTTCATAGTAACAATTTTACAAATCCAACTTTAGTTATGGAAAATTGACTTCAAACTGAAAAAAAAAAAGTATAAAGAAAGGTACAATAGTCTAACCAATATCCAAAGGATAAAGAAAGGTACAACATGCAAAACAATATCTCGTTCAATCACTGGTGGATGCAAGAAGAATTTCTCTCCTCTGGTTCATCTATCAAGTGGTAGCAAGGGCATATAGTAGTGGCACAACAAGCCGAATTGTCTCTTTGTTTCTGTTAAAGAATAATTTTAATTTTAATAGTAAAGGCTCAAAACTTTGTTACCGGACATTGAACACGTTTTTGTGGGATGTTGAGCACAAAGTAGTTGTTGTCAACTATCACTATGAGACACAACACCGCTCAAGACACCACCCGACACTGTAAAAAGGGTTATGGAATTTAGGCTTCCTAAAACATTAAACATTTAATGTTTGGAATTAAAGCTAAGTTGAAACTTAACATTAATCCACCTTTCTCTTTGCATATCCAGCTTAAGCTTATTAAGTTCATGTCGTCATTTTCTAAGTTTAAAAGCCTCTTGCATCGATATGAGGCCAAATAAGAATTCAAAAATAAAACTTTGGATAAATGAAAGAAATGTAGATTAAAAAATGTATGAATTAATCAAAACTTTATCTTAAAACAGAGAAAGGTCATTGGTTTGTGTGCATAATTAATAGAAAGACCAAAAACCTTTTACTATAGTCCCTCGAGCCTGAATGGTACGGACTAATAAGAGTGACCCTAACGAAATTGTAATTGTATTCATTAAGGAATACATTGTACAAATTGATAATGTAAAGTTATGTTGGATATTTTATATAAATGTTTTATTACGGTCACTTATATTAATGATGTATATAAAGTGGAGTGGAAATAAATAAATATATTATGGATTATTGATGATATTATGATTGATATTGATATTGATATTCATGAGTTATATTTGGTTAATTTTATTAATTTATTTAAACAATTGTAAAATTTATAGTTAGAAAATAAACATAGGATACAAGTAATTTTATTATTATGCTCAATAAATGTAAATTTGTATTGTTACAAATGGTTAGGTACATGAACATGCTAATGCATTCATCTAGTGGAAGGAATTAAATTATGAGTATAGTTTTTATTTATATTAGTGGTTGGATATCAAGATTTGATTTTTTCACAAGTAATAATATATTCAAAGGGTAGTTATGTTGAATTAATGGAAAAATATTGTCATGACCCTTTTTAGGAACTTAGATTCATTATTAAGTAGAGAAATTCTTGTTAGATTGAAGTGTTTGTCACTTATATCAATTATTCTTTTAGTAAATTATTGTTGAATTTAAATAATAAGTTGACTACGGTTGTTTCTTGGATATATATATCTTCATTTTCATAAGAATGAATTCCAGTATTAATACCTTAAATGGTCAAAATCAATGAGATGAATCCTAGACTTGAGGGTCGATTATGTGTCTTGAAGGTCCTATCCTTGCAAGATAGGAATTGGGTGAGTATACATTACTGAATTTTTTATTCTTTCGCATGATGTGATGTTAGTGAATTACACTTGTTATACCTTTGTTAGCATGTATCTTAACTGTTTGCTTATGTAAAAGTCCAACCATATTATTTATAATCTTGTTTAGTTTTCTTTTCAAAAACAAAAAAAAATAAATTACTACTTCATCGTGTTCGCTTACATTTGTGTTGTGCAATGGAAGGGGACATTACATAAAGGAACTGAGGAAGGTTCTAGCTATCCCAACCTGGGAAATTATTTAAAAGATGGAAACATGTCTCAGCTGTTGCAAAGTTTGGAGGGATTCATGCTCACTTTGTTCCTGCAACCGGTTTGTTCCATTCTCCTCTACTGCTTATCCTTTTAGTTATTCCATCACGAATTGGTAAACCTTGTAACCCCTCTATGAAGCAAACTCATGTTTCCAAAGCAACAAAATGTGTTGCAGAGTTCTACGTCGATATTGTTCCATATGAAGCTAAATTATCCATGTAGAGGCTCGAGGAGGAATTTTTCTTAGTGCACGAATTCAAGGAGTATATATATATATATAAATATACATTTAAATATACAAATTTTGTAGAATTAATATTTTGGGCAAATAATAATTTTTTGATGTTCGGATTTGTGTTGGTCTTGGTTCCCAAATCCATACACATATTCATGATTAATAGACTTAAGAAGTCAAACCATGATTTCAAAATATCAAAACAATAATCTAGATTAATAGGTTCCTCAAAAATACCTTAATACATTCTGCTTATTTCTTTAAGGATAAATGAAAAGTTTGGATTATTTTCCCTTACTAAGCGATGCATGTGACTACATGCATATAAAACTAGTTAAAAAAACAAAAAAATAATCATGGTGTCTGGTTTGGTATTACTCATTAGCTACACATGAATTCTGGGGTTAATTCCGAGCCTCAACAAGGCTTGAAAGGGAAATTAGAAACAAGCGAGCCTTGAATGAAAAAATTAGAAACAAGCATAAATTAAAAAAAAAAAAATTCCATGTCTAAGATTCATTATAATCATAAATCCAAAAGGAAACAGATGTCTAAGATTCATTATAATCATTAATCCAAAAGGAAATAGATTGAAAAAACTATTCAAAATAGATGTACTTCATCATAGAAAAACAAAACTATTCAAAATAGATGTACTTCATTGTTTATGAACCCTAGTGTGAATGATTCTATTGCAAGTTTTACAGGTTGTGAGGACTTTGCCATGTACTCCGCTTCCATGAACAACAAAAAAAACAAATTCTTCTGCTGCCAACAACAACAAATTCATCCCCGCTCTTGTGAACAACAAAAACAACAAATTCTTCTTCTGCCATAGGAAATTCAACAAATTCGACAAGGTAGCAATTTTACAAATCCTTTTTCATAGTAACAATTTTACAATTCCATCTTTAGTTATGGAAAATTGACTTCAAACTAAAAAAAAAAAAAGGATAAAGAAAGGTACAATAGTCTAACCAATATCCAAAGGATAAAGAAAGCTACAACATGAAAAACAATATCTGGTTCAGTAGCTTCAGTAGTTGGTGGATGCAGGAAGAATTTCTCTCCTTTGGTTCATCTATCAAGCAGTAGCAAGGGCATATAGTAGTGGTACAACAAGCTGAATTGTCTCTTTGTTTCTGTTAAAGAACAATTTTAATTTTAATAGTAAAGGCTCACAACTTTGTTACCGAATATTGTACACGCTTTTGTGGGACACTGAACACGTAGCAGTCATTTCCAACTGTCACTATGAGACACAAAACCACTCAAGCCACCACCCAACATTGCAAAAAGGGTTATGGAATTTATGCTTCCTAAAACATTAAATATTTAATGTTTGGAATTAATGCTAAGTTAAAACTTAACATTAATCCACCTTTCTCTTTGCATATCAGCTTATTAATTTCATGTCGTCATTTCCTAAGTTTAAAATCCTCTTGCATCGATATGAGGCCAAATAAAAATTCAAAAATAAAACTTTGGATAAATGAAAGAAATGTAGCTTAAACAATGTATGAATTAATCAAAACTTTATATTAAAACAGAGAAAGGTAATTGGTTTGTGTGCATAATAAATAGAAAGACCAAAATCCTTTTACTATAGTCCCTCGAGCCCGAATGGCAGGGACTAATAAAAGAGACCCTAACAAAATTGTAATTGTATTCATTAAGGAATACATTGTACAAAATGATAATGTAAAGTTATGTTAGATATTTTATATAAATGTTTTATTATGGTCACTTATATTAATGATGTATATAAAGTGGAGTGGAAACAAATAAATATATTATGGATTATTGATGATATTATGATTGATATTGATACTCATGAGTTATATTTGGTTAATTTTATTAATTTATTTAAACAATTGTAAAATTTATAGTTAGGAAATAAACATAGGATAAAAGTAATTTTATTATTAAGCTCAATAAATATAAATTGGTATTGCTACAAATGGTTAGGTACATGAATATGCTAATTCATTCATCTAGTGGAAGGAATTAAATTATCAGTATAGTTATTTATATTAGTGGTTGGATATCAAGATTTGACTTTTTCACAAGTAATAATATATTCAAAGGTAGTTATCTTGAATTAATGGAAAAATAAGTTCATGACTCTTTTTAGGAACTTAGATTCATTATTAAGTAGAGAAATTCTTGTTAGATTGAAGTGTTTGTCACTTGCACATATCAATTAAATTCTTTTAGTAAATTATTGTTGAATTTAAATAATAAGTTGACTAGGGTTGTTTTTTGGATATAAATATCTTCATTTTCATAAGAACCACTTCCAGTATTAAGACCTTAAATGGTCAAAATCAATGAGATGAATCATGGACTTGAGGGTCGATTATGTGTTTTGAAGGTCCTAACTTTGCAAAGTAGGAATTGGACGAGTAGACATTGCTGAATTTTTTATTCTTTCGCGTGATGTGATGTTAGTGAATTACACTTGTTATACCTTTGTTAGCATGTATCTTAATTGTTTGCTTATGTAAAAGTCAAACTAGATTATTTATAATCTTGTTTAGTTTTATTTTCAAAAACAAAAAAAAAATTACTACTTCATCGTGTTCACTTATATTTGTGTTGTGCAATGGAAGGGAACATTACATAAAGGAACTGAGGAAGGTTCTAGCTATCCCAACCTGGGAAATTATTTAAAAGATGGAAGCATGTCTTAGTTGTTGCAAAGTTTGGAGGGATTCATGCTCATTTTGTTCCTGCAACCGGTTGGTTCCATTCTTCTCTACTGCTTATCCTTTTAGTTATCCATCACGAGTTGGGAAACCTTGCAACCCCTCTATGAAGCAAACTCATGTTTCCAAAGCAACAAAATGTGTTGCAGAGTTCTACGCGGATATTGTTCCATATGAAGCTAAATTATCCATGTAGAGGCTCGAGGAGGAATTTCGCTTAGTGCACGAATTCAAGGAGTATGAAGAGGTGGATTTTTAGGTTTGTGCTCTAATTCCGTATCTGGGATGCACAAGAACCAAAAATTCCAAATTATTCCACACATTAGAAACCTATTGGCATACAAAAACAATGGTAGGTTTGGGAATGCTACCCGAGGAGTAGGACTTTAGATAGATGAAGGGTTGAACGGAGGGTTTAGATATCCATAATGCATACATTATTCAGGTTCTCACTCTGATGGTGCATCATATGGGAGGGACCTTTACTCCTCTAGTGAGACAATACTCTAGTCCGAGATCTTTAAATGAAACTACTTAGCGAGGTTCGATAGGTCCTGTTCACCCATAGGTTCCACATGATTGTTGCTAGAAGAGGCTTTGCTTTCTCTATAAAACATGTTTATAATTAATACAATAGCCACTTACTTACAAAAAAACACATGACTCTACATAGGTTTGATGATTTTAAAGATACTTTTGGAAGATGTAGCCATGAATTTTGTATATGGACATTCAAGAACAAAATAAGTATTCCATGATGTAAAAACTTTCATGGTTTAAAAGGTTTAAAATACAATGAAAATTTCTTTTCTTGTAAGAATGCCAATGATGTGAGATATTGCATAGATTTTTTCTTCAAGTTGGTGAGTGAATGTTAAGATTGTTGAAACAATCATATGTGAAAGTGATACCATATTTGTAAGATAATTATTTTTGGAGCATATTGTGAAAGGAATGTGAAATAAGTTATAGTATAGTTGAACATATCACCCTAATATGGATGGATAGATGGAGGTAGTGAGTTGAAGTCCTAGAAATCTTCTAAGATGCTTGGTTGGAGACAAGAAAAAAAAATGGCATTGGTATTGTTATCACATGAACTTGTCAGAGCCCTGTGGGTGTGTGGTTTCTACCTAAGACTATAATTTTTCCCTGTCTCTCTCCTTTTCGGAGACCAAGTCTTAATATTTTTCCCCTTCGGCTTCTAAAATCATTTTTTGTTTGCCCCCCCTTGGTGTTTAAAGTGCTCCGGTCTCCCTGTTTTCCGAGCCCACAACTAGTTGTCCAAATCCTCGATCACGTGGCCACAACCATGAACACAAATCACAACTTTCCTAGCATTCTATTTTGGGCTTGAAGCATAAGAGGTAGGCAAGTTTTGTTGATGTTTGTACAACATCAGGAAGACTTTCTCTAAAGATAATAATTAATAATATAATTATTATTGATTATTAAATATAGTATATATAATAAGTAAATGATAATAATAAATAGTTATTGATTATTGAAGGGACGCATCCTTTCATGGATGGTCACCATATGTTCCCTATATATGGAACACTCATCATTGTAATCATACATCGAATATTGATCATATTTTATATGAATAAAAACAACATGGTATCAGAGTGGGACTGGACCTTACTCCCTCACTAGAGGGCCTAGGAAAACAACAATGATGAGCTCCAAATTTGCTTGATGGAACTCGATCCATCTTATTCCACGCAAATATCTGGGATCAATGAATCCAAGAGCGAGGTTAGAGAGGATGTACCTGTAGCTACAGTCTTTTTGCATGAGCTTAATCAATAAAGCGTTCAATCTTTTTTGGTACAACGAAAACCTAGAAACTGGCAAAATGTCTTTAAAAGGCCCGTGAGAATTGTCTGGAACATTGAGGAGATTTAAATTTTGTAAATTTTTCTCCAGAACTTTTCAAATTTGTAAGATCCAAGAGAGAACCATTCATTTTATGTTAATTCTGGCCTTGCTTATACATGATTTAATTTAAACCAATCATATCACGGACTATACGCGATCAGAACGCAACAATAACTCAGTCGTTGTTTTTCATTTTCTCGTTCCTTGGATTAGTTATTGACCTGTTACAGCCATTTTTCCACGAGTTGAAAGCTCTAAGGAGGATTGAGGCCTCACAAAGGTACCCACAGTATTAGACCTGTTACATGTCTATACAATGCTCTCTCAGCTATTTTCAAAGCCATATGTTCATTCCTTTTATTTGAAAAAGGCCACCAACCACAACAGTTATGAATAAATTTGTCAAAAACGATAAAGCAAAGCAGCTATCCTATGGATCTTCAAAAGGTAGACAGAACAGTGGCTCATCTTTTTCAAACGAGTATCGCAAGTGTTAAACATACACAACATCCGTTGTGCTGGAAAACAATGTGACTTTTCAGGATGAACATTCGTTGGAGAGTCTAATTATTCTTCAGAAGTCTCTGTTGGAGAAACAATGGGGTCTTTCTCTTGATTTAACCAAATCAAGAGAGCTTAGATCTTCAGAGCAGCATGAGAAAATGGAAGTTGTTCGTTCAGGGGAACAATTTGTTCGATAGCGTCGACTAGCTGCAAGAAGCAAATCAACTCAGAATTTGGTTCAAGTAAAATCCTTGGATCAGAAAATAACTAAAATAAAGCAAGAACACATGTCTCTGAAAGTATAGTCGTTGCAACATCAAATGACAAATTACATGAAGGGCATGCTAAATAAACATTTGCTTAAACAAAAAGAGGTTGTATGCCTTTCAAATATAATTCAGCCTTTCTTTAAAGAGGGAGGTGTGGTATTTTCTCTCCTCTAGCCGACTAACCCCTCTGGACAAGGGTTTCCCTAATTAGTCATGTGAGGTGACTAAGGGAGTAATGCTCAATTGGGTACAAGTATTGCCTAAGCCATGTGAGGTGGTTAGGTCTGAATAAGACTTGTAGCTTAGCCTTGCCTATGCCATGTGAGGTGGCTAGGTGTGAATGAGGCTATGGTCATAGTCTTGCCTACACCATGTGAGGTAGCTAGGTATGAATAAGACTACTGGGAGTGGAGAAACATCACAACATGGTCATGGAGACTATGGCAGTGGTTGTGTACCATTGGACAATAGTTGTGTACTATTATGACATGGAAACAATTGTGTACTATTGGATGACATTGCAGTAGTTGTGTGCTA